>JAUKPT010001799.1:0-14440 GCA_032273505.1 Nanomia bijuga | reverse complement strand
TATATGAATTCTGATTTTATATACATCTTCATTCATAAAATGTTCAACATATGCAGTATTCAGTATCCTATTCAGGGTAATCAATTCTTTTTCTATTGAACGTATTCATTGTTCTCTCTATTAATGAACCTTATTATAACTTCTTGGAGAAAAACGACTCGTGTCATTTCTATAAATATATACTAATGAAGGACACTCCTGGTATTATAAAGGATTACTGTATACTCTTGATAACTTAAAACACTGATAACTTGACCTACCAGCATCTTGAAATATTCTTATATACCCTTCCCCCATTTATTCAAATAAGTCTAGCGGAGAATTTTCAATCCAATGTTAAATTTGTAAAGAAAATATGTTTTGAGATTTTGAGATTGATAGTTACGCATTCCATTAACTATGACTTTAAGATTATAATAAGTAATATTTCGAGGTGCACCCATATCATCTTTTCTTATGCATGTAATCTTGAATTTTCCCCTACTCCCTTTCATATTGAATTGGATTTAAGTGTAGAACAAAGTTGTTAGATTTATCTGTAAATGAAAAACAAAAAACTAAACAAAAAAACAACAATATAGTATGAGTTACTGGAAAAGCAAGTTAAGTTAAAGCAAGTTAGAGGTTTTAGTAACCAAGCGTTTACATTCTTATGAAACCAGAAGGGTACTTATCATTTTTACGCTCTTATTCTTTATGTATTTCCTACAAGAACTTCTTTTTCATTTTACTGTTGATTCCTTTCGATTCTTACTAATAATTTTAACCATGTCCTTTTGAAATTTACTTAAACGGTCTTCTATAACAGAGAGATCACAATTTGAATACCTCGACTCGGAACTTAAGGTTCTTCTCCTCTGTAATTGAGGTTTAGTATTAGTTAGTTCTTGTTTTAAAGTCGATGCTAATGATAGAGATGCTAAGGATGTCCATGTTTGACAATCTTTGCATTCATTGTGTCGTATAACGTCTTTTATGTTGATTTTACAGCTAATGTTTTGACACTTCCGGTGCATTTTAAATGTTGCTTGAGATATTTCACCTGAGGATTTTTTCATAATCTTCGTTCTTAGAATGCTGTTACTTCCGGTATTGGACTTACACACTTTTTGAGACTCCTCATTGGGTGAATGTGGACAATTATTTTCAGTTTTAGAAGAATATTTGGAAACTACAAAATCAACTGATTTTTTATCTATTAGTCTCTGTGGATGTTTATCATTAGAAGGAGTACTTGGTGAGTGACTAGTTCTACAAGGGTTGTCACTTGCATTGTTATTAGTACATTTACTGTCACCATTATTAGTGTCATTATAACTGTAACTAAACAGCTTTTTCCTCATCTTTGGCCTTTCCTCTTCAAACGTGGTTGTTGATAACCTATTTAGTTCTTTAGAGTTTGCGAGTTCACTATCCAGTTGAGACAACAATTCAGATTGTCGCATCAAAAACTCTGACAACTCATTGTTTTTGATTGTCAATGTGTCTATAATCTCGAGTTTTTTATCGACAAGTAAATAGAGGAGTTTCTTTGCATAGTTTCTATCTGATTGGTCAAAACACGAAGTTCGCCTTTCAGTTGTATTGGTGTTGTTGTTACTTGACAGGATATGAATCATTTGTTTTTGGCAGCGACTAAGTGTATGAACTAATGAAATGTTTGAATCTAAAACAACACTTTGCTTTTCAACAGAAGTATTTGACACATGGAGTTCTAGTATAGATAAATGATATTTGAGTGTTTCAAAATCCATTCTTTCGATTACCTGTGAGCTTTTGATTTCATTGTCTTTTATATACATTAATAAAGAAGATCTGTACTGAACAAATATGTATCCAAACGTGACAATGGTTTTCGTGCAAAAAGACTTAAGATAGTTTCCATCTTCTTCAAAAGTAGTTTCAGATGATTGATCATTCACCTTTGTAACAATTCTTTTCTTCTCATCAAAGTCAAAATCAAAAACTATATCGGTATTAGTCATACACGATTGAAGAAAATTAAAATTACGACCTAGCTTTAATTTCATTTCATTCAATTTTTCACTTTTGTTTTTTACTTCAGCTACAAGATCATTATTCTGCTTCACTAGTTTTCCAACTATGTCCGTCTTCTTATCTATCATAGATTTCAATAACTTTACTGCATTTTTTGCTACATAAATATCCTCGTTGTTAGCATCACTACTATGAGCTATTAACGTACTTATAATCTCTTTTTGGCATTTGCTTAAACGGTCTACGATCGATTTTTCAACGTTCAAGAATCTATCATTGATTTTTGTAACTGTTTGAACTGATTCTTTGGGTTTTATATCAAGGAAAGGTAAAGACGGTTTTGTTCTGGAGGTATACCTATCAATTATATCATTAGATATTTCATATAAATAGTCTATTTTCTGTTTAGTTGTTCCGTTTAGATGTATAGTTTTATTTCCATTATGAGAAGTTGTGTTTTGAATTAAATGTTCTGCTTTTTTTCCATTGTAAAAAGTATCTAGGGTTGCATGTTGACTAAGAATTGGTGATTTATCACCATTATACGACGCATTGCAAATTGTATTATGTTTTTTTTCTTGATTGGAAGTCGAATTTTGGCTAAAATCTATAATTTTACTTGTGTCATTAGAAGCATTGGTAATTGTGTCGAGATTTGAATCCACTCTATTATCTACATCATTAGATAAATTATCAAAAATATTTGGGTTAGATTGCATTGCTTTGTATCTACAATAATAAGCATTAAAAGCTGTATTGTCACTAGAACTAATAACCTTATCTTCATGAGGTGAATGAATAGAGGTTAAATGTTGACTTGGATTTTCTAGTTCGTCCGCATAAGAGAAAACATGAGAATATGCATTCTGACTCGAAGTATCTCCATTATAAGCAACCTCGGAAACCTTTCTTGCCTTAATTTGTTCATCTTTCTGATGAAAAGAATCATGATTTGAATAATGAATTAAATTTACTGTTTCATCTCCATGATAATAGGTATCACAAGTTTCATTTTCACTTAAATCCTCTGCAATATCTTCTTTATAAGAAACGCTACGATTTAAAATTGTATCTCTACACAATGCATCTGCAGCATTTTCATCGTCAGAAAATAAAGTACAAGTTTCATCTTGACTTTCAGCTTCTTCATTATCACTATCATATAAAGTATGGCGAGATGTATCTTGGCTTATATATTCTACTTTATTCTTCTCACTAGAACCATTACAAACTCGATCTAATTCGTTTGTATTGGATGTGTCACAAACTGTTTGTTGGCTAAGGTTTTCATATTTATCTCCCTCAAATGTAACATCACAAGATGTAACTTGATCTAGTTTGTTTGCATCACAAGCTGCATTTTGACTTAAATCTTCTACTTTACAAGATGTATTTTCGCCCAATTCATCTGCGTCAGCTACAGGAAGAGAATCATTACTACCAGTGTCTTCGCTTAAACCCTCTTCTCCATCTGCCTCATATGAAACATCGACATACGTAGCTTTATCTAATTCGTTAGTATTATCGCTAAGGCTGATGACTTTATTTTCGTGAGGTAAGTAACTGGACGTTGCATGTTGACATAGATCTTCTACATCATCCAGATAAGAGGGGGTATATAAAGATGTATTTTGACTCAGATTTGCCACGTTATCCTCATTATGAAAGACATTGGAAACCTTTCTAGATCTAATCTTTTTAACCTTTCGATAAAATAAGTCATAATTTTGATCTTGAATTAGATCTGCTATTTCATCTCCATATACATCACAAGTTTCATCTTCACTTAGATCTTCTAAAATATCTTCATCTTCAAAAGAAACAGTACAAGTTGTCTCTAGACATAATTCGTCTGTAGTATCTACATTACTAGAAACAGCACAAATGGTCTCTTGACTTGAATCTTCTTCTTTGTCCTCCTTATAAGCATTATTAAAAACTTCACTTGAATCCTCTCCATTATTAGAAGTATTAACATATGCATCTTGGTTTAAACCATTTATTTCGTCAGTAATATCACAAGATGTAACTTTATTTAACTCGTTTTTATCATCAGTATTATTTAAAATAGTTACATCTTGACTTAAATCTTCAACAAAACAAATTTGGCCTACATCTTCTACATTATCTTCAATAAAAGGATCATGACAATCTGTGTCTTCGATTGAATCTTCATTTCCCTCATATAAAACACAAAAGGTTGTCATCAGGCCAAGGTTATTTGCATTCTCTCCATGATGAGGAATATCACAAGCTACATCTTGAATCGAATCTTCTATTTCATCTCCATTACAATTTGTTTGATCTGCAAATTTATCATTCGGAGTATCACAAGCTGTATCTTGACTTAAATCCACTTCCTTGTCTCCATCATGGGAAATATTACTTTCAGCACTTTGATAACCACTTTCCTGCTCACCGCATTCTGTCATAGCTAATATTTGATCACGACAGTCATATGTTCCAACAATCTTATTAACAACCTTCTTATCATCACTATTACAACTATTCACATCATTTTCGCGTGTGTCATATTTTCGTAAAACATCTGAAAAATATTGAATTTCTTGTATTGATATTTTGATCAAATCGTAATTCTTCCTACAAATCATATCAATAGATTGGAGTGCATCATTCTTTGCTTGCATACGTTTTCTCTTACTCTTTTTAGCCACCATTTCGAATATATGAGTCAGTGGGGGTGGTTTGACTGCATCTTTTTGGTACCAATCTGTCTCAGTATCGAAATTCTCTACACTCTCTTCATATTTGACTATTGAATTGGCAGTAGTTGGTTCTATATCTATAATATCATACGTGCTCAATATTTCATGTGAATCCACTCTGTTGAAATTCAGCAAAGGTGTGCATGCTTCGCAGATGTAGTCACGTGTCGATGCAGGTATAAAATATAATGGTAGCCTTTCGAAGCGAAATAAATGTTTCCATTGGCAATCCTCGGTATGAGCCACATTTAGACACTTGGAACATTTTATTGTTGAACAAGGCTCTGTTAGGAAGTTTATCTCGATATTTTCTGCTACAAAGCTTACTTCTCTTGAAGAAGATGAGCTATGAATGTTCTGTAGAGCAGACGTATTATTAGATGTACTACAAGAATTCTCAGAATCAGTAGATGAATAACTATTTTTTCCGTTTTCGTTTGTTTTATGTGAATAATAATGATCTAGAGGAATTTTAATGTCATTAAGTCTGGCTAATCCACCGTCTGGTTCCCACCATTTAAATTCTTTGTGAATATGTGAACCAGCGTCGTATCTTCTGTATGGAAATTCCCATGAGAAATCAGACTCATTTTGCACGTGTTCATGATACTGAAATCCAATAACTCCATTCGTTAATAAATTTATTTCCTTCTTATTTCCCTTGTTATGTTTTACCTCTCTCGTAAAATGTATCCTTTTTCTCAATAATTCAGTTTTACTTAAATTTGTTGCACATTCCTCATTTTGTTTCAAAAATAGTATCGATAATTTCTCAAAGTTGTTTTTAACTAGTTTATCTTTATTCGTCCCGTTTGTATCATAAAAATGACCCGTTTCGGTGTCATGATTAATTATGTTCGCATTATTGCTGATAAGACCGTTACCAAGTTGAATATTAAGGGGGAAGCCTTCATGTCTTTCTGTATATACTGCAGTTCTTGCCTTTTTAATAGACAAGTCAAAGGAGTGACAACTTTCTAGATCATTAGCCGCATAAGTATAGTTTAACAAGACACTCATGTCGCTTCCCAGACTTTTTACTTTCGGTAAACGATTAAATCTTGAACTGATTTTCTCTTTATAAAGATCATGAGGAATAGCAGGTTTCGCGTGCTTTAGCACTGCCCCATTTTCGTTATGGACGATGTTTATTTGCAGACAAGATAAAAGCAGTGTATTTTTTAACGAAAAGAAATCATTTTTACTACTGTTCATTTCTTTGTTTACTAACTTGACGAAATTAGTTTTATTTGAATCACAGTAATTTATTCTGCCGACTGAATCCGTAGGTATCGACCCACTTGTACGATTGTTTAAGTCTATGGTGTACATTTGCCCACCCTTTTCTTTTACAGGTATGTCGTCACTGTCTATAAATAACTTTTCAGTCTTATCACGTATCTTCTTAAAATGTTCGAAAGCAGGTTTAGTTGCAAGCTGATACGATGCATCGTTCTTTGAAAGAGACACAATTCCTGTTGGTAAACAAAATAAATCAAAATTCTTTAATTTCGACTGTCCGTTCTGACGTGTGATAATACTAGTATATCTTTCAATTTCTTTTGTTTCTTCTTTCGATGTTATTGATTTTATACAGTTCATAGATGTGGATTTTGATGAGCATTCAATACTTTGATCACTTTTTAAAGCCATGTCTTCTACCATACCTGTTAAAATATTGGACTTGTTTGTACTAAGCAGAAAGATTTCATTACTTAAGTCATTCGGCGGAATATTTGAACACCAGAAATCATCATTTATTCTTATACTTCTGTGTAATGCTTTTCTCTTCGCCTCCAATGCATTTCGATTCTTCTTTCCTGGTACAGCGGACCTCAACAGAATCTTCTCATCAGAACAATTCAACAACAAGCAATTATCTACGTTGATAATAGGATATGACCTATCCTTTTCATTACTTGCAGATATTATTAGTTCAACAAATACGTTTATAGCTTTTTGGATGCGTTCATTGATCACCATTTTAGTATTATCAACGCCTTTGAAGTCATTTACATAATTGTTCTTCATAATTTTTGAATAAAGGTTTAAGGCATTTCTTTTTGTATTTGGTAAATTCATACTTTTACTAGTATTTGATCGATTCATACCTGTGCTTCGTTTCGATGAATTCTCCTTTACTATGATTTTGATTTTATTCTTTATCATATTCAAATAAATACCGTTTAAATTATTCTTATAAGTACTTTTAATACATAACTCAGTTGAATTGATATTCATCAGTTTCATTAACGCAGAAAGTGAATTAATCTTGATATGATTCTCCGTTGGCGTTGCAAGATTTTCGTAAACAATTTTTGTCGATCCATTAATCTGATGAAACATATTGCCATTATAAGTTTGAATCATATCACTATTTTTATGTGTAAGATTTTTTATATTAGATGCGTAACTAATATTTTGCGTAAATGCAAAAGTTTGTCTTACTATTTTATTCATTTTATTGTTTAAAGAATATATCATTACAGCACTGTTACTGATACCATTTCCGGCAGAAATATCATTCTTTAAAGTCCCTGCAGAAGTATTAGTGGTGACATTATTACTAGCTGTGTCAACGTTCCTTGAAGTCGACTCGGCATTGGTACTTTTCCATGTAATTATTTTCAGATCAGAATTACAATTTCTCGTTATGCTTGGAATATTGAAACTGGTTATTTGATTTTGAGTGTTGTTGCCGTTCCTTGTAGTCCTGATTCCTTTTAACGGGGTCATGTTTGTGTTGATTGCAATCACTTGAGGATCAAGTTGGCATCTTTCAGGAAAGCTGCTATTGATCGTCTTCTCTGAAGCTGTGTTGTTATTGATATCAGACCACGTGATCATTTTGATATCAATCGTGTTCCATGCATGCATTTTTGTATTGATAGCATTCCATATAGTTATGATAGTATTGATCAAATTCCATATGAGCGTATTTGTGTAAAATGCATTCCCTAAAAACATGTTATGGCTGATGATATTTACAATATTTAAGTTTGCATTGATTGTATTCCATATGATCATGATAATGTTGATAGCATTCCATAGAAAATTATTATAGTAGTTCATTGTCTTAATAAGAGTCCCTTTATTGTTATCAAAATCAGAGAAAATAAGATTCTGATGAGTGAAGTATTCCCTGGGGAAAAAACAATTGGTTAAGCTTAGCGAAGAAGCTCTTGATTTCTCAATCATGCGTAGAGATTCTTCATTGTATAATCTATGGTAATAATCGTCTTTATTATTTTCTAACAAGATATCATTGGAAGACAAAGAATTTAAAGAATTCTGATTTAAAGGAAGACCATTGGATTCATCCATTGGAAGTCTTTTATTACAGGGCTTGAATAACGAATGCTGCAGATACAAAATATAGTTGTCTATCTTCAGATTATCTGTTGTCAGATTTTGATTGCCAAAACAATGATCATCATTACTTTCAACATCAACAATTTTCTCTTCGGCTTTTAAAGGAACTACATTTAAGTTTGATAAAACATTTGAGTTTGACCTAACGACCAAAGTCGTATCAGCAGTTTTTTGAACCTTCTTTTTTCTTCTTTTACCATCACAATGCTTAATTACATATTGATTATTATCATCACTACTCTCAGTGGAACTCTGACGATGGGGTTGTTGTATAGTACGCTGTAACTCATACAACAGGGGGAGTTCGTTGACAGGAGACACAGAACCTTCAGAACTCACAGAGTCATCATACTCGCTTCCTTCAGAATCCTCTTCCGATATGAGCACGTTCAAAATGGAGTCGACATTACTTTGTTTGATATCATTCGATTTTGATACGTGTTCATCCGTTGGTGAGTTCTGGGGACTGGAATCCTCATCGACACTGTATAGAGTGAGAAAGGCATCGATTGGCTCTTCTTGATTATTCGTGTACGTATAGATTGTTTTACCATCGCAGTAAGAGCTACCATTTTGTTTGTTGTTCTTGTTGTCAGCATAAATTGTTATATTAGATGTTTCTTGTTTTTTGTCGTTTTTGAAGATCGTTTTATCATCATAGCTAGGCTTACCATTTTGTCTTGTGTCGTCATATGTGGTTTTCAGGAGCAGGTCATTTGGCCTGTAACACGTGTTACATCCATAATACCCAGAATCGCTGATGGTCACTTGTAAGTTTTCTTTGATGCTCTCCAATGGGATTTTTCTAAATGTTGACGTCATCTTGTCAGTGTATTCTCCAGTTTCGTTTTGATATGCATAAGTAGAAGTGTACATCTTGATGTTGTGTTCAATCAGCTCTCGTATCTTGCATCCTGGAAAAATAAAAGAGAATAATGGAAGTGATGATTTATCATTGGGAGAAAAAGAATCAATAAGTGTGTACAATCCATTTACTACATAATCCATGGGCGTAGCCTAGGAATGATGGCTTGATATTATACTTTTAATTGTTTATGCTTTGCTAAATATTTTCCGTCTAACATATGACCCTAAAGGTACGAAATATGGGGTTTAATGACTTAGAAATATATTTTAAAATATACTGTGCGCATCTTATAACATGGATTGCTCTAATTTGATCAGGCACAGCTCACTTTGCCACCAACCTGGTTTTGCCGTTGTATGCTCCATAAAAAAGGAGAAACGTCAGCACTTTCTTTAAATTTAAAATGGAAACTCCAGAAAGAGCTGAAATGCTGATTAAATCATTAACATTTATTTTGTGACTTATGTACGGATCAACAGCGAAAAACGAATAAAGTATAAAATAGCTAGAAGGAAATGAAGTAAACTATAACTGACAAATTGACGGGTGGTGATGTTGCACCCCCTCCCACTCCCAAGTTCCTTTGTAAATGTCTCATTGAAATGTATTTCTTAAGTGCCTTTTTTTCTTTACCTCCCCTTTTAGAAACCCTGTCGCTCCCCCTGAAGTTATGCGTATGTTAATGTATTTACTAATGCTATTTTCACTGAGCAATCCGAAAAATCTGCTATTGAAGCAGCTCTACTATTTGTGCTAGACAGACGAGACAACACAAGATAAAACAAAGTTCAATAGAGTTGTATACGTGGGACTTTCAAGCTAACGAATTTGGGACAAGCCGAACTAGCTTACCTTATATGTGCTCTACAGTGTGTTAAGATTTTCAAATCACTTTTAAATGACCATGTCCAATTAATTTGTGGGCTCTGGTACACTGTGTCATTGGGGAAATACCTATTAGGGAATCCAATACACTATCATTATACTTAAAATCTTGCTGAGTAAAGTGAATGGTTGGGTATGTATTATCTAATAGAGAAACACAATTTAACTGCGCCAGCAAGTAAGTTTAACATATTTTGCTTAAAGGAGCTATTTTCCGACGCTCCGACTCGTCTTATCATACTCCTTAGATATGCATCAGCAAAAAAGCGGCAGGGTGAACCCCCTACCCCTCAGTGTTATGTAGTGAAGTATGCAATGACCACTACAAAACTTTACTTTATTATAAAAAAATTATAACAGAAAAGAACAAGAAGTCTAACCTTTTTATCCTAAGATGTATCATTTTACGTATTCCCTCGTAAACGAATCGTGTAAACACAAAATAAGTTGAATGCTAAAAGTGAGTTTAATACTCATAATGTATTGGGACTGGACTAAACATTAACCATTCACAAGTTCACTTATTTGCACTAAACAACTTCTCGACAGTTCCCAATACGACACCTCTTTAAATTCTATAAATATACATATATATCTTAGGAGAGCAATTATTTACAACACTTCACTTTCTCCCTTGTTTTATAATTGAGAACTGTCTAATTATTCATGTAAAACACCTAGATATTACTTTCAGTTTGAATAAGTATCATATTTTTCCATTCTAAACATCAAATCAATTACATTAAAAAAACAGTCATATGTACTCTGCTGTTCATAATTTAGTATTTATATCATCAGCTTTTCTATATCTAGTCAATTCAATAATCAAAAAGTATTAGAATACTTCTTCGAATAAGTTATTCTCTACACGTTTTCATTAGCTGTATCGGACTATTTAAGTGCTGTATTCTGGCATTCATTATGAATTATTCATAGTAACACCCATGGATGATGTGTTCCTATTTGCTATACCTTTTTCAATACATTGATACAGAGATAGGGCGTTCTTCCCTTTATACCTATATCTTTGTCACTTGAGTTACATGTTCTTTTAAAGAGAGGGAAGAAAAACGAATTCCTCTTCAAGTATGAATTAATTTTTTTTGGTCTAACTATTCAGAGGGTTGGCACATCAGGTCAAGTTGATGGTTGTTTACAAACAGATTATCATGATAGTTAGATAAGATAGGTCTCTTATGAATGTCGAAAAAGATATATAGATGGATAAATTTATCGATGAAAAAAAAGACACTATTGCACGATGTATCTTATCTTCAAGTAAACATGCGAAAAAAGTTTTTTTCAATTTTGTTGTCAGTTTTGAATCTTTAAACCGGGTTACTGGGCCAGGGTTCGGTCAAAAGTGATGGTTGTTTATGTATATATTATCGTTTGAGAATGTTGATAGGGATAGGTGGGAAGATAAATATATGTACCCATAAAAAAGGACACTCGATGTTATGTTTTTACACATCGTTATTAAATGTTGTGCTGTTCACGAACTGTGAGGGCACTACTGCCTATAATCTGTTCACGACCTGTAAGGACACTACTGCCTATGCTCTGTTCACGACTTGTGAGGGCACTACTGCCTATGCTCTGTTCATGACCTGTGACGGCTTTACTGTCTATGCTCTGTTCACAACCTGTGAGGGTACTATTGCCTATGCTCTTTTCACGACCTGTGAGGGCAATACTGTCTATGCTCTGTTTACGACCTGTGAGGGCACTACTGCCTATGCTCTGTTCACGACCTGTGAGGACACTACTGCCTAGGCTCTGTTCCCGACTTGTGAGGGCACTACTGCCTATGCTCTGTTCACGACCTGTGAGGGTACTACTGCCTATGCTCTATTCACGACCTGTGAAAAGAGTACTGCCTATGCTCTGTTCACGACCTGTGAGGGCACTACTGTCTATGCTCTGTTCACGACCTGTGAGGGCACTACTGCCTATGCTCTGTTCACGACCTATGAGGGCACTACTGCGCATGCTCAAATTACGACTCCTGAAGTCACGACGTATAAAGGCACTACTGCGCATGCTCAGATCACGACTCCTGAAGGCACGGAGTATGGTAGCGCATGCTCACGACGTACGGGGTACTACTGCGCATGCCCAGTAGGACGACGTATGCGGGCACGACATGTGAGGACACGACTTGTGAGGGCATAGCTGCAGCCGTGTATACATGCATTAATTACTGACTTGAAATTTTGCTTTTTCCTTTATTATGAAAAATACTTAAAAATCAAAAGTCTTACTTCGATTAATTTTTTACAAACATTATTATGATCAATGTTTTTGTATGGGAATATGGAGTTCGAAAATATTTATTCCTTTAGATATCATGAGGCTATGGCATATTATTAGTTAATTAAACTACGATTTGTTGCATTTGAAATTGTCCATGTGCATTTAAGGTTTTACGATGTATATTCAGAGAAAATATACGAGAATTTTGATAAAAGATTATAATTGTCTTAACCGTGATCGTCGCATTTATATATCAAACCCAAGTCAACTACTTTTGAAATATGGTATTTTCGTCATTCTCATCGAACTAAAATTTATTTTAATCAGGTAAACCGCTCGAATGAAATACCTCACATATAAGTTGTATAATAGTAAACTAATGGAATGAATTTATTTGATTTAGTCAAAATTCTTATCGAACTAAAATTAATTATCATCAGTCAACCGTCCTAATAAATACTTCACAGAAAATTTGTATAATGGCAAACCAAAGGAATGGTCTTGAGTGAAATATTTACTATTCGGCCAAGTTTCAAAGTTCTTATCGACCTAAAATAAATTATCATTAGTCACCCGCTCGAATAAATACTTCACATGAAATTTGTATAATGGTAAAACAATGGAATGAATTTCAGTTAAAAATCATCAAACTTCTAAACACTTTGTTATGCACAAAGTGAACTTAGATAAATGACAACTTTAAAAAAGGTTTGAACATCTAGAGTACTGTCAAAGAAATTTAGGAAGAGACTAGTGGAAACCCAGATTCAATTGTTTGGTCATCTAGATTTGTGAAAGTATCTTTCTATAAAATGATTACTTTTGATATAAGTGTCCAAAAACATTCATCCGGCGAATTGATTTCCGATCAAAATTGCACTTGGGATAAAACAGTTTTCCAAAAGATCTTTTTAAGCTGATTAAGGGAATGACTTAAACCCTATAAGAATAAGAATAAGAATAAGAACATATATTTAGTTGAAAAAAAGAACATATTAGTTGAATAAATTAGAAAGTTACACGAAATCACAAACTCTTACATGGACCGTCTCCAAATTGTGTCTAATTAAGACGCTTAAAAGAATCCAAGCATTGGATGATTTTTACTAACCAGCCTGAAGATTATTTAAAAGATTATTTAGTCGGTTGTTAATCTCTATGTAGATGCGCTGCAAAATATGATTTTAGACGCTTTATCAAATAGACGCTTTGCCAAGATATTAGACGCTTTGTTAGAATTAGATGCGTTCGATTTCTTGTTAATTTTTAGATTTTAGATGTACATGGGGAATCGCTGTTTATGTTTTATGAAGTAGGTGCTTGGTATAAAAAACACGCAAATGAGCGATTTCGTTATATCTTTGTTTTGTTAAGAAATGGATATGCATCTGTTAAGCAAGAAAAACGCAAGATTCTAAGGGCATCAGGTTGGGGGTAAACATAAGAAGAATTATGACTTAATAGTTGGGTAGAAGATCATTTCTGCTGTTATAAAAGTCATACTAAAGCACATAGCGACAACAGTGTAACGTATGACATTACTCGTGTTTGTTTGATTTGTTAGGCCTTAAAAAACGTAAAAAGTACATATACTATCTATTATGATTGTTGCTATGCGTACACGATTGTGCTGTTAAACAAAAAATATGTCCAAATCTTCATGCTGCATACTAAAGTGACAAAGTATATGGCAAGGGGGATATCAAATCATGTAAAAACGCTGACTAAAAGGTGGCTGCTCTCTAGTCCAACAAATCCCTAGTCCGATAACTACGGTTAATAGAGAATTACGTTTTACATACAAAAACGGAATGAGTTGAGTAACTTAAAAACATTTAACCCTATCCACACGCTCGCATGCAAATGTTTGTCATTATAATATAATTTCGTACAGGGTAGTTCTTTATAGGACTGTTTTGAAATGTCAAAATGCGTATTCAAATCTGAATACTGCTATTAGACCACATTTAAAACAGACATATCTTATGAAAATGATGCTGTTTCAGCTGCCAAAGAGCTTTCTCATCTTCAGTCATTTTTATGACCCCCTATGGGAGAAACCTTCGTTGTGCACTCATCGTCGCTTATAACCCAGGGTGGTCATTTACCACTGGAATCCTTGAAACCCCTGGAATAGAAAAGCATTCCGCAGGAGAAAAATTGAAAATTTCCTTAATAATTTTTTATTCTGTTCTTGCCAATCTAATACTTTTTCTCAAACCAACGTGGGCAATCATGGCCAGTAGAGTATACGGCCGTGTATGAAAGCGTCGATCTCGAATAACTCAATAATTACTGAATATTATATGGTAAAAATTTAACATACGGTTTAGAA
>JAUKPT010001798.1:0-14443 GCA_032273505.1 Nanomia bijuga | reverse complement strand
CTACGTGAGTTGAGTTGAATTATAAACGAAACTTTAAACGAGATGGTAATAGCGAGATCATTTTTAACGAATTTAAGTAGCAATATTAATAGTGTTATTTAAACATATAAATAGGACAGGGAATAGTCGGTCGGTCGGATTTCTTTTCTTTTCTTTTTTATTTTATTTTATCTTATCGGCTTATAAGGAAAAATGCCTCCATATTTTGAATACTTATTAAGGATGGAACGTTATTTGGACGAATAGATAAGCGTTTACTCACTCAACGTTCTCTTTAACCCCTAACTATTAGGTTGAAGTTGAAGACGAATCTAAATATTTGTACACTTTTTGACAAGAGAGATAAAAATAGATGATCAAAAAGAAAATCACGATTCTTTCTTCACAAAATATTTATTCTGAAAGAAAATCGTCAATTTAAAATTTTGATCGAGAGGAGGAAAATAAAATCTTTCGGGTCGGCCATTTTTACGCCAAAAAGACAGGGTCGGTACAGGGACAGGGTTCACGTACGAATTTATCAATTTCTATAACCACACATGAACCACGGCAAACTCCAGAAAATCACCGTTGTTTTTATTGGTTTGCCAATTTTGACCGGGATAGATGATATTCTGAAATGACCGGGGAAATTGATAATCTGGTCTGGTTGAAAAAATTCATAAAAAATACTGGAGTTGTGACCTTTGACGGATTTGCTCACCGGGGTAGTCACCGGGGGTGCATCTCATCGGCCCACCAAGACAGGGGGTCAATTGATTAGGCATACAGTTCTCATACTTTAAATCAGATCATGAAGTTAAGCTTCCATGAATGGTCAAAATCTCGATTAAATCTTCAAAAACTGTCATTAACCTGAATAAACAAATCTTTACTATAGATCCAAAAGCATGATTAGGTGTTAGCGCATAAAAAAGTAATTATAACTTTCATTGTCATTACAAAGTAGTTAATACAAGAGTGAAACCGACTTATGTCAGTCTCCAGGGTAATATTAACAATTTATTGATATTACATCAACGGTACACTACATAAAATGTTGACGCCAAACATTTCAATGACATTCTTGTATGTTTACAAGAGAAGCTGTAATATATTTCACCTTGATGTTTTGGTTTGTGAGTTTTTTCAAAAGTGAGTGTTTTTATGTATGGAGTCAAACCAGAATGTTTATAAAAGTGTAATTCTATAAAGTGAAAATATTTGCTGGTTTTCACACGTTGGAAGGAGACGAAATATGAGGTACACATGGAGTTTGATAGTACGTTTATTCGTCGCGAAAGTGTTATTTTATGAAGTGAAATATTTTTCTGTTTTTTTTCTGTTTTTACAGATGCATAGAGTTAGTAAGTAAGTAATAAAGTAAGTAAGTAATGTTTGACGAGCTGTCTTTTGTTTTGCTCTTTTTTTAATTGACCGTTCTAATTACTTTGTTGTTTAAATACTCCCTAGCAATAGAGAGACTCTAATGATATAACTGACCACAAATCATGATTTCTTCCAATTGTTTTTATAGCTTATGCGCGAGGCTTCTTATTCAATGAGAGCAAAGAGAGTCTGCTTATAATTACCCCTTTTTATTACCATTTATAACCATTTATTGGTTATCTTTGCAACACAGGAACTTCTTTGATATTAGCATTTCTTGTCCGTAGAAAGGCCAAGTTGTGAGTTCCCTCCAACTTTTCTTCATTCATTATTGGTGACATCATACAGGATGTTATGTTAATTCTTTACCTAGGTATACTCTAGGTATATTCAAAATATCTTTTGTTAAACGGTGCCCCAGAAGACGTCACAATACAGTTTTGCTCGGAAAGAGCGTTTTTATTGGACCATAAAATATCAGCACCTTTATACCTTTAAACAACGAAGGATCTCCGAATTAGCAAATACGAATAATGGGGTTAGACCCCTGGTAGTACCCATTTAAGGGTGAACATTTTCAGAACATTATTCTGTCAAGTTATTGAATTTTATTTAATCTTACCCTCATTATAATTTTTTTTTATTTTAGGTATAAATACATGAAATTTTACGATAATTTATAATTAAGACGTTCGGAATATAAAAAGTTCCATGTGAATACTTCTACCGGTGAGGATTCAGGTACTGACAGTCTAACTTGACTGTTATAGATTAATTATTCAGCGTTATTTAGAAGGATGTAATGTAGCATCCGACATCATATCTTGATGACAAAAAGGCCTTGCTTGTCATAGCTTCATACAGTTCACACATGAGCATACGGTTCGTATCGTTTGTTATTTTGTTAAATTTGTATTGCATTTCTGTTCAGTCTTTGATAAGCAATTTTTTGCATGCTTGTTTTATTACCAACAGTGAAATAAATATGAATTCACATGAAGTACTCTAATGACTAAATCAGAAATGCAGTGAAATGTAATTTCTTGTATCTGTTCGTACTTGCTTGATAACCAGTGAAAATGGATATTTTTCAATTTATTTTCACTGTTCAATTTTTCATAAATTTCTATTCTCGTTTTGTTTGTTAACGCCAATATCTGTGTGATCATAATGGCTGATAACGTAATATATTTGTATGCATAAGTTCAAGTTCACCTAGTTAAATTTTTGTTTTTTTGTAAGTGGAAATGTTATTTTTTATCTATTTTGTTGAAAAATATTCATGCTTAAAGTTTACACGAATAAGAGTCGGCAATACAAAGCTGCTGAATGAAGCAGTGGAATGAAATTGTTTCTATCGATAATAGTATCTCTTTTTGTATACAACGAACAAAAGGTAAGTGTTGAAATTGCAAAGCATTTAGCTATTATTGTCTTTGTTTGATTATATTTGGTTATTAGAATGAAAATAACAAATAATTGATTGATACTAAGTATTTAGATGTGCTCCAGGGTTCAAGGGTTGTAAAAGGAAAATAGTGCTACCGTTAGATCAAGCAAACAAACTCACATTTCTTCCCCACAAAAAGATGAGTATGCAGCAAAAAGGATAACTTAGAGGTTGAAAATCTTTGTTGCTAAAATTCTTTTTGAGTCTTATTTTTCCTGACTTACCTTGGGCTGCAGTAAGGCATTACTGCTGATGTAAAAATCGTTTTGAGTTTCTTACATGCATTTGTGCATACGTTTTGCATAAGTTAAAATCATGTTGATAAACCAACTCAACTGTCAGCTATGCCTGTTCGTGTAGAAGTTTGACACATATTTTCTCGTGTCACATGTCAGAACTATGAACCAATGAGTCACGCAGGCTTAGTCACAAGTTGTTTCACACTTTGTAGAGGGATTTTTAACACGCTTAAGAAGGATGTTGACTTCCTTTCGTCTCGTTCATGGGGTGACTGCGAACAAGTAATCCCACTCGAGATTCCCACACCCTTAGTTCGCATATTCTGCATAGCTCAAAATTGCATAGTAAAAATGGAGTCTTGAGAAACACAAACCTCCCAGTGAAAATTATTTTAAAGTAAGTAGCCACCTTCAGGAGAATGCCTGATAGAAAAATACCAGAAAATAAAAATAAAAATCAGATATACAAGATAGCTTTGTGCTGAGCAACGCACGCTTAAGAAGGATGTTGACTTCCTTTTGTCTCGTTCATGGGGTGACTGCGAGCAAGTAATCTCATTCGAGATTCCCACACATCAGTTACTCACCTTCGCATACTCACATATACAGCTCAAAGTTGTATAAATGTTGATAATTTGGTAGTAAAAAATAACCAAAAATAATGTCAAACGCCATAATTAATATTATAACTTATAACCTATAACGGCCATGTCATGATTTATCCCACGCCTTAAACTTATTTCGAATGAGTAATGGTAATTTTGTTATAATCGGTTATAACCTTTAAGGTTCATCCTTATATTACGTAACGCTTTTAGCCTCAATGTGCCAGCGCCTTACGTCTCATGACAATATTTTTGTGGTGGCTATAAGCTTGATCGCGCGCATCGTAAAATATCGCGCGCCGTGCGTTTCATGGGCGCGCATTTTGCCACGCGCCTGTAAAATATCCTCCTTTGGAATATTCCTGACATGGCATTATATTGATGACTTTGTTCTAAACATATACCCTTCAGCATTTTGTGAAGTGTGGATGCTTCTTCAGAACAAACCATTTTCAACGTCTTTTGGATGAAGAAAGAAGTCCTGAGCCTGTATTTCAATATCACGTTTGTGGACTAGAAAAAGATATAAGAAAACGGTAAAACCTTGTTCTAAGTGATTACTAGGACGGAATAATTTTGTGCTGTGAAAGCAGGATGTTGATTTCCTGTCGTCTCTTTCATGGGGTGGGTGAATCTTAATCCCATTTCGAACATCCCACTTTTCCCACACCCTCAGTTGCTCACCTAAACATACTCGCCACGTAGTTGGGTGGCGTGGAAATGGATGCGTTATGCTTAACCCATTAAAACGAGTAAATTACAAACCTATACTGCAGGAAAATAAGGTTTAAAATATCCATTGGATGCGATGATTGAAACCATATCTTTAGAATAAAGTTCTTACATGGAATAGTAGTAGGGAAGGTACTCTTGCCTTCATTTTATTTGGTCTATCAATTGCCCTGAATTGGAACAGCGGCTCAGTGAGCTGAGTATCAACATGACAGGTAACTATGGGGTCCAATGTTTTTTGGTCAATTTAGGTATGCTGATTACGAATATAACCAGTAATCGGTTTTAATAGGAAGCTTTTGACCATTATTAGCCTTAATTAGCCTAGTTTTGGTCCATTTTGGTCCATTCCAGTATAAAGTGCATTTTTAAAATGTTTAATTTTATGTTTGGATTAGATAGCTGAATTGGGCACGAAAAGTAGATGAAAAATTGGTATGGTTTGCTTTTCATGCCCAATCCAGCTATCTAATTCGAATTTAGAATTATAATTTTAAAAATGCACTTTATACTATTGCTAATAATGGCTGAAAGCTTCCTATTCACACCGATTACCGGCTATATTCGTAATCAGCAAAATCAAAACGACCAAATATATTGAACCCCATAGTTACCTGTCATGTCGACACTCAGCTCACTGAGCTACTGGTCTATAAATGGAAATGAAGGTTTCTATGATATATGATGATTGCAAGCTTCCGGGAAAAGGCATAAAGCAATGTCAATGTCTTATGAGATATGGCATATGAGATAGTCGTCGGAAGATAAAGAACCCGTTTATTTCGTTCATGCAGCGATTGAAGAACATTTTCACCCAATCTCACCCTTATTTGTTCAGCGTGAGGTTAGCACTTCTAAGGTTAAAAATAACAGCTTCGAAAATTGTACCAGCCATTTCAAGAACTTTTGAATGAAGTACTCTCATCACCCTAATAAGCGTCCCCCGCTTATTTTTTTTAAGAAAAAAAATCGACCCACCCCGCTCTTATTAAGACCCCCGCTAATAAGATTTGGATGATTTTATTATTTACTAATATGTAAATAGAGCATTAATTTTCTAATTTTTTTTATTCAAAGTATCAAAATCGAAAAAAGAACACATTTTCAATATCTTTAAATCATTATTTTTCTTAAAAATTCGTTAAAATTTATTGCAAGTTAGGAAATGTTCCCTCTGTGCCTTTTCCGACCATGCTGCTTATTGTAAATTTGGAAATTTTCCACCCCCTTCCGTATATTAGGATGATGAGAGTAAGTAACTGTCTGTGCCTAAACGAGTAAGCTGTTTGAACTAGGTAGCTAAGTGATAAGTAATAAGGACTCATCTCAAATGTTTAGCTAATTTTGACTACTGATTGGTTGAATGATGATTTTAATTGATTCACAAAACAATTTTGATGAAACTTCAAATAGTGTGACATTTTTCAGTAAACCAATAATCTACTCGATGATGTAATATTCACCCAATCAATAGTCTAAATTAGCTAAACATTTAAGATGAGCCCTAGTCGATAAGTAAAAACGATATGGTAAAATATAACTTTGAGTAATAAACATTTTTCATGGAGAGGCTTTAAGCCTTAATTCCATTTGAACATCTTGAATTTACACGCACTTTACACAGTTGATTGGTGCGTGAGGCAGGGATGTGTAATTAAAGACGCGTTCCTGAACTGAATGACTGACTAATACGAGCGAAAATTGACTTGTCGCGAAAAGTGTTTAATGAAGCATGCGTTAAATGCACCGTAACGCAGTGTCGAACGGAATAAACAACGGTTTTTATGCGTCAGTGCGTCAGTATTTTGTATAAACAAGATGTATATCCCACGCTCAGTGTGTTACATACGAAATGCTTTGTATTCTAGTATATACAGCAGTAAATGGGGATTTCCAATGACTACAGGTATTGCTACTGCTGTAATTCAGATGTTTATTAATTTCTATACGAAGTGAAGATTATATCAACCATCAATATCCAATTCCAAAAATGATGAGAGGTATAAAATGTTATTTTGATTACAAATCAAAATATTTAAACAGATTGTTTTCATGGTAAGTTTCTGTGATAATGTTATGCGACTGCCGCTCATTTCTGTTGCCTATCGATTTATTAGTGACGGTATTTGATTCCAAAATATATATGTACTAAATAGAAATAGGAATATGATTAAAAAAAATACAATTAAATCCATAGCATTTATAGGTAAAATTAACGTATAGCTTATGAATGGTGTAGAATATTGATCATGTTCAAATGGCATAAAGCTGTATTAAACCATCAATAATCATGAAGGTATTGTTGGGTATTGTATTGTCATATCGTGTCGCAGAATTTCAAAAATAAGAAATCAGATGTTCGATCGGTTTTGCACTAAACAGAAACAAGCAGAATATAGAAAGTCTCTTGGTTCTACTTCTTTTTGAGAATTTCTTTAGTGGGGTGTGAAAACTTCATAGTAAATAAGAATACAAAATGGTTATTCTTTGCTCTATTATGGTCAATGGTAGATGTTAGTTGGTTATTCTAGTCTATGGTCTATGGTATATGGTCTATGGTCAATCAATGTTGAGAGAGATCTTTGATATCTAATTCTTTCTCGTCGTCCGGAAAAATCCATCCGGGACTTGATCCGGTTCAACCAAAGGTCCGAATTACGATCCAGACGAAAAAAAGTAAGATCTAGCTTAAAAAGGTGTAAAAACTTATGATCCGGCTTTGAATCATATTCTAGACAAAAACTAGGAAAAATCCTTTGATCCGGAACAGAAAAAAAGGGTCTTCCAGATGACTCAGGTAGGCCGTTTATTACAAAATCTTTTAGTTCAATCCAGCACTAACAAAGTTGCTTAAACAAACATCGTCTCTCATACGCTCAGAATTCGATTCACTTTTCTCTAATTGAAAATCCCAATTCTTATTTCTTTTAACCTCTTCCAGGCGGGTGGTTAATTGACAACTAATTATTCAATTGTTTGATCACATACCATACAATTAACGTGATTATGAGCTTATGTGATTAATTACTGTTTATGAATCAACTTTTTTTTAATGAAATGGAATTTTACGTTTATCGATTAGGAAGAACTAATCTCACTCTAGGAGGTATGCAATCAACGTGGTCATATGAGTGGATGGGTGAAATGGGATGTCGAATTAAATCGGATTAAATTCAGCATGGATGGGAAAGCATTGATATTGTTGTGAGAAAGAGAGTTTTAGGAGGTGCAGATGGTCAAGAAGTGCATTTATAATCAAGATTGACTAGTGAAACTACAATATTAGCAATAATCTTTGAAAAACAATATCTGCTATGTATTTCAAAACATTGCTATGTCGTCTTTTATACTGTCGCCAGTATTTGATACGATTGATAAAAATAGAATGGATTAGATCTTACATTGCCTAGAATTGCTTGTGAAAGAAATGCAATGGATTTTAGTTGTTAATTCATAGTCAATGCTAGACAAGAAATTATATTCATTTTGTTAAGTTTTAGAATTTTAATCAAAGATTCAGATATGTTATTTTGGAAAATTCTAAAAGATTTTGGATCGGCGAAGGTAAGTATAATGCTCAATGAAAGTGAATAATTCCAGATGTACAAGACATTTTGAAGATAGACAAGATGTAGCATAGGGAACATCCTTTCAGGATCATGGCCTATTAATTGATGAAAATTTAACCTCAATTCTTGACATTAAATAGTCTTATTTTCATAACTTGAACTCATTTTCCCATGAATTGGTGGTACATTTGTATTATATTCTTTTAAACAGCCCTGATCTGAATGTAGCATATTGTCTGTGTCTGTTAATAGCAAATCAACCTCAATTCTTCAAACTTCATTTCATTTTCCATGAACTCATCAACTCCCTGACAGCAAGGTCCCTGCTGTTCCAAAACACAAACTTTCTTTTAAGTCATTTCAGCCATTTCCAACTCAAGCTGGCGGTACATTTATATCACCTTTTCATAAAGCACTACCATGAACCACAAAGGCATCAACTTCAACATTCCATAAAACCAATCCTCAATTCATAAAACCAAAATAAAAATTTCAAATTCCTTTTATTTTCATCCTACAAAGATGAAAAAACAATTTGTTCCTTTTTAAAAGGAAAATGATTTTCATATTTCATAAAATTCCCCTTTTCTTTTTCTTTTGTGCTTACCTTCAATAATTGAACGATTTTTGAAAATCGCGTATCAAAAGAAGCTTTAAAAGTTTTTAAGAATTCGTTTCAAAATAGATCTTATACACTCTGTACACCAGGTCCTGTTAAAAAATGAAATCCTGTACAAAATGAAAATGCTGTTGATAGAATTGTTGGAAATAGATTCAGGTTTAGATTCTTTTGTCTTGGATTTTGATTGCATTTTGGTTATGGTTAAAGTTGCTGTTACGTGTTTTCACAAATACCTTCTTTTTTCAAATCAAACAAGATTATGGATTATCAACGCGTGCTCAGTTGAAATGATCTGCTGTTTTGGAAATCGAAATACGTGGAGAAACTCGCGTAGAACTGAATCTTTAGAGATTGTGTTCAAATCATAGGTAACTTGCTATATGATTCGTTGAGAATTTAATTTACCTATTATTTTCAAAAGATCTCTTAAGAAATAAGATTTTTCTTTGAGTTTTTGTTATATGGTGTATTATCTTCTCATGCGTATCATCTTTTTTTTTCTTAAGATTATGGATTACTCTGGTAAGCTTACAGAAAATACACGTTTTGTTTTTTATAAGGAACTCCATTTTTTGTATTTTGTGATTCAGCATCTGGTTGCATCAACGAATTTATAAGCAATTCAAGCCTGAAAGTTGCTAAGCAGTTGCTAAGTTTTGCCTCAACAGCCTATCTAATTTTCCTATTTTTTTGATTGGAAATCACATCACGATTCTGATTGGTTCACTTGAAAATGTTTTCCTGATGTTTGGTTTCATTTTATGGGTAGTAAGAAATGATAAAAAAACTCCTGTGTAAATTCTTGAATTTTCTTTTATTTATTGTGTGTTTAAATTTGCGATATTATTGCCGATATTATTTTCTATTGTACATCGGGCTCGTCAATTTAGTAAATTGGGGCTATTAGCAAGAAAATGAATCCAAAATCTGAAAACTCAAAACTTATCTTAATGTTTGGGCATTCCTACAAAATCCGTATATGGATTGGACATGGTGAATATCTCCATTGCAACAGTCCTAACGGAAGATTTAAGTGATTTGCTATATTATTCACACAATTTCTGTTATTATATTAAAAATGTAAACAAGAATTGGAACAATGCAACCAAACGCATAAACACTCCTCAACTTCTAACTAAGCCTCTGTGACTTCCTGACCGTAGTTATCATACACAGTACTGAACTATGAGTAGGGGCCGTACTAAAAACTAAATACTCATGTTTTTAGTCAACAAACAATTTCATCTTTGATATTTTTCAAACGGGATAGTGTTTGTGCACTATTTTCGGATTTAGGGGGATGGTACTTCACTTAAATAATAACTGACCATTTTTGTTGTATTTCTGTGAATTATCATTTCTTTTTTGCAGAATGAATAGAATGAACGAATGAAAGACAAGGTTGGATACACATGTCGGAAGAAGGCCTCATTGTTTCAGAAACTTTTTGATTATAAATGGATCTCCTGGTTAAGTGCAGACTTAAATTTGGCTAACTCCACTATTTACAAAAACGGCTGTTTGATTTGAAGCTGGTTTGATTGGATGTACAAGAAGAATAGTCTTGAACTGCCATTTCAATGTATTCCTTCTGGTAGTAGATAAAAAAGTGATTAACTTAATATTTCCAATATAATCACTCCATTGCCAATATAATCACTTGATTGCCAATAGAATCATTTCATTGTTAATAATCTCAGTGTATCTAGACCTTTGCAAGCGCTTCTTTGAATCAACAATCGGTGTTGACTCTCCGTGTATCTGAACCTATAACTTTAAAGAAACCATCCATCTTACATTTCAAAACATTGATGAAAGAAAAAAATCCTTTTAAAGTATTTAGCAATGTTTTCCTCTGCGTTGTCAATCACACCTCTCACATACAAGTGCGACGCAGTGTGCGTGGTGTGACACCACCGTCATTTAACGCGCTCAACAATGCAAGGTTTCTTTTTAAACGCACATGATTAATAAGTGACCCTCAAATATGCTAATTGCATTCCACGCGATGATACTCTGAACTTAACGAGATCATCTTTAACTTTGTCTCATTTAGCCTATCGATTGATTAAAATATTACATCATAACAAACCTGATTGGTTCATTTAGAAATGTCACAATTTGATGATTTCTTAATGTCACAAATGACGATATACTTTTTAAATGAACAAATCAGATTCTTAATGATGTATTATTCATTCAACTAATCAATAGTCTGAATTAGACAAAGTCTTGATATTATGAACTTAATGAGATATCATTTGTTCTTTTATAGGGTAAACAAAATAATCTTAGCAGAGAGTAAACTTAAGTTCAAAGAAAGAAACATATTATTCAAGGAGGTTTGATGAATGCTGGTTAGAAGGAGTAGTGTGGATTTAGTTTATGGATATATTTATGAATGTGAATAGTTTTACAAGAAGAAAAAAGGTAATGATTTATTTGATATTAGTTGTTTTGTAGTATTTTATATGTTTATGAAGGCGTGTAGAGCTAGTTTTCCTCCTGTCTCAGTGCCATGACAACATTTAATCTACCTCGGTCAAAATGTTTGTCCAAATAATAACCCAGATGGACATCTTTTAGTCTACCTGAAATTCATAATCTGTGAACGGGTTCAAGTCAAGATTTCAGAACAGAAATAAGATTGTACACATTGCTTTAAGATCAGTTTTTTACATTAAAGAATATATATTTTTAAAGGATACAAAATAAATCACTTTAGCAATGCATATGCATGTTTGTTGTTGTGTACTTAAAGGCTGGGTGTCAATAAGTCATAACTTGCTTGAATCAATCCCTTGAGAAAAGAGGGAGAAACAACTTAATGAGACGCGTCGTACGAATCATGCCTAACTAGTAACTTTGCTCCTGATCAATTTTGTTTTTAAGGTCCTTTGACGAGGCCAAATAAAAATATTACTTCGGAAACACTATATAGTTTTTGGCCTTATTGAGAGAGACAGAGCAATTTAGAAATCCAATCACCTATATAATGCTTGTTATACAAGAGCATCATTATCTTTCGCGTAGAAAACGCGCCTAAATACAATGTCAAATGATCTCTAACCATACCAAAAAACGCCTAAATAATGTATTTATCTAATATGATTATATCGCCACGCCAACTGTCAACAGTCTACAAATGAGGTCATCAAGATATTTCAAGATAAGTGTAAAAAACAATGGTAGGCTTTTTGACCTCATTCCTAGACAGCCTTGATGGTTTATGGCTGCTGCTATTGCAACGCTATTAGATTTAATATTAAACGACATCCACCAAGTTTTTTTGTCTCAAAGATGACTCCTTGGTGTCTTTTTTGTTGTGGCTCAGATTGGTCATATCAGATGTCAGACGGGACTGACTTTTATATTTGATATATGCTATTGCAGGTTTTTCCGAGAAGTAACTAACATATCAAATTTAAACTCAACAAATTATCAAGATCTTACCGTGGGGCAGACAGATAACCTCGGGGTAAATATTCGAAGGCACTCAGAAACAGGGTACCTTGTAAAGAATTTCTTGCTGCAATTAAATTCTGCTGAGATCGGTTTATGATAGTTCACCCTGGTCAGCATCTGTAACGCATTGAACGGATTGAGTCTCGGGCTAGAGTAAACTATCATTGGCGGATGTATCTTCACAAATAATTTAACTCCAAATGGTTGGATTTGGACAATGGAAACATTCCAAACACCCAGAAACCCATATTTCATGACACATTTATCTTCTATCATCTATATTCTACTCAAAAAAGAAATAATTGATCTAAAATGATTGTTTTCATTGATGCACTGGTTGCACTCCCTATCCGCCACTGGTCATGGTTTGAACTATGTTTAATGTAGTTAAATGAAGATGGTAAGTTTCTATCTTTAGAATAGAAAATAGAATTCTTTATAAACGAAATGTAATCCAATTAGATTTTTATAAAAGCTGATCTTTTTCCTATCATATTTCTTTGCTTCCGGCGCATAGATGCGCGAATGCGCAAGGTCACTGCATCTCGAGGCATTCTTCCCCAGTCTATGTTCACTCCAAGGCATCACAAAAGTCTGTCTAATTTTGACTATTGATTGGTTTGATATTATTAAACATACTTTTGAAATTAGTCATACTTTGAAAAAAGAACAACATGTTGAAATTCCCGATATAATGCGGTCACCTAACTCATGATATTCAATTGAAGTTTTGAAGTGCCCCCTCACGAATTCCCATGAGTCAAGGGGTTTTCACATCGTCAATATTAGAGTGACTTTATTGGTGACATAATATATCATTTATTTAGTCCTCATAATCAATGAATGAATAAATTAGTAAGTGAGCAACATGTCATCTCAAAACCTTGATTGATTGGTTGAATTTTACATAATGAAGAATCTGATTGGTTCATTTAAAAATGTCACAATTTGATATTTTCTTAATGTCAAAAATGATGATATACTTCTCTAAGAACCAATCAGAATCTTGATGATGTAATATTCAACCAAGTCTTAATTATAATAATCGATCAATGAATTAGTAAGTGAACATCGTCATTCAATCAATCACCTTGAAGTTCAAACTTCTATTATTATATCTTATTGTGGTTTATGAGCCAAGAAGATATTCGTGGCATGGTTTTTACTTGATGAATGTCTTGTGAAAATTGGCTTTGGCTTGGAAAGGCGTCTCTCCATCTAATGATTGCAACCAAAAGAGTCGATTAAGTATGAAAAATTAGTGGTTTCGATTCGACTCGATTTGATTTATATTTTCTGTAAGGGACTTAATTTTAAAACTGTTTAACGTTTATATCATGTCTAAAGAAGTGTTTGGAAAGCTGTAATACTAGTAATCAGTTTTTTACGAAGGCAGAATAAAACAATGTTTTCGGGAGAAAAAATCGAAGTTTAACCTTTGTCTCTGTCATTGTATTTAATCGTATTTCATTTCAGAAAAACAACTGTAAAATCCCACTAACTACAAAGTTCGCAGGAGAGTAAAACAACCTAATGAATTGTCATTATTATCTTCTGGCTGAACTCTGCGATTAGCCATCAGAATATCAGAATATTTGTCAAGGATCTATCATGATAATTTGGCTGAAAAGAAAAAGTTATGCCTATAAGATGTTTTGTGGGTTTGGTTGGTAACTCTGTCATACTTCTACATAATTGAGTTGGACTTCGGTATTTTTTTATTCATCCACTAATTAGCCTGAAAATTTTTATCTGATACATAAGCAAACATTATTCTTACATTAATCAATAAGGTGTTTATGTTAATAATTCGTTGTTTGTTTGTACCCTGCTTAGCTGGTATCTAATTAAGCCGCATTGATTTGTTCATTAGCAAATAATTATCCACAGTCCAAAACAGATCAAATTCTGATAAGTAGAAGTATTTTGATTAGCACTCAGATCAATCAATTCATGTCTTGATTAGTAGGCTTAGGCTTATGAATGACCCATAGATGCTAAAAAAAAGTAATCAATGCTGAGAAAATCGTCGCGGTTATCTTCAAATGAAGAAAGAAATATTTTTTGAAAGTAATCTTTGATGGCTTACTCTCGACTACCGAACCGTATACGCGTTTTTTCTTTCTGTGGAAATAATCCACCCTGGATGAGTAAAGGTCGAATAAAATCACTCTTAAATGATCCACCATGGTTTGAAATTTTGAAATGTAAGTACTTCCAAAAAGTAAAAAACCCATTTTAATACTCAGCCATGGTTGGAGAAATTTTCAAATTAAATGCATAAAATGGATGGAAAATTCCTGGCTTTGTCATGGTTTTGACAATATAACTTAAATTTATGCTATGATAGCATCAATTTTGACTTGAATTTTCCATCATACTCGTTTATTCGA
>JAUKPT010001797.1:0-14452 GCA_032273505.1 Nanomia bijuga | reverse complement strand
TTAAAAAATGTAGAAGATATGATACGATTTTGCTTATTTTTGGAAGAAAATGCATGATTTTGTATAGATTTGACAATCTTTTTCAAAACCATGTTACCCGTATGACCCAAAGTAGGTCACATTTAGTACTTTTGGGAATTGTATTACCGAGTGATTGAAGAGTATATCCCTCTATGTAAAATTAATGAGATGAGCGTCACTACTCTCGAAGTCAGTACCATTTAGATTCTCCATCTTCGAATTAGTCAATTTCCAGCCTGATCTGACCCTGTTTGGCAGTTTGTCATTTCCTATGCATAATTAAAAAACAGTACCATATTTGGATTCCCCACCCTCGAATGAGTCTATGTACCAATTTTCAGCCTGATGAGATAATCTTTAATTTTTGTGGATTTTAGGGGTCATCCTCGTGTTCAAAATTGCTCCACCCCTTCAAACTACCTCAATTCCTCTATATATACCTTTCCTATCCTTTAAAAAAAGTCACATGGTCTCTAAGAACCAATCAGAAGCATCCCCTCTTGATGAAGCCCCCTTGTTTCACTACTGAAAAAATTTTAAGGAATAATTCATTTTGACTATTGCTGGAATACATGACCTCCACGTAATACGTAATTCTTATTAACTCTGAATGAAACATGGTGCAGTTCAACTGATTCATGCATATTTTTCATTTGCCTCAAAAAATATTATAATGTATTTTTATGTCATTATAATCATAAAAGTGAACTAGCTGATTAGATTTTGTTTTTAGCCTATCAATTCAAAATTTCTCAAACCATGGTGGACTGATTAGGTTGTGTTTTTAGCCTTTCTAGTGGCCTATAATTCCAACAATCAAAATTAGGGCAAAAAATATTATTAGCTTACATGCTGTGTTAATAATTTTTCACACAACTCACTTTCAGTTCGCAATATGTCGAAAAAAATTTTCATCATTACATTAATCATGATATTCAATAATATCTTGATTTGGTGAGAACCATGGTAGGGTACATTACCTGAATTAATACCTTTAAATTAATGCTTTGGAAATGATTCAGATCATGCTGGAAAATTCAAGAAAAATTCCCCGAAACCCCCTATTTATACCCTAAATATGCCCAGAAAATCCCTAAATTTGGCTTCAAAAATGTGGTGGTAACCCTGCTAGCGTTGCTTCATGTAATGGTCATATATTCTCTAAGCAAAACACGTATCCAGTTTGTTCGTCTATCTATATCCATATCTTTACATGATATCAAATTATGCCCTGCCTCATTTTATGTCAAGTTCATTCTCAATTTACATGAATTTATTCTTATCCTTGATTTTGAGATAAAGAAATATTATGATATCATAACAAGGCTAAAATATTTTTACAATGAGAAATGAAATCAAAGCTGAGTCCATCAAGTGACCAAGATTCTCAATTCATTTAGGTAACTTTTTCTGACCTTCTGATAAAAGTTTTCTACAACGAACCAGGTAATGACTAGGTAATCCTTTTTAGCATGAAAATTTAGTAATGATCAAATTGATCCATATGGAAACCTTAACAGTCAAGCCGAAACTTACATAATAACAGACAAGATCTATCATTGGATGACAGGAATCATGTCAAATACATGAATTTCAAATGTATTATTTATATGTTACATTGTTAATAACCCATAAATAGTTATTATATAGAGTTTTGAAAGGGACAGTAAAACATCTGATTTAAGTGTTATTGTACTTCCTCTAAGCCCTTACAATGACTCAAATTTTGTGTATGTGTAAAATCTATTGTACACTTTTTTTTAATTCAATTTAGTGAAAATAGTAGCTCCTCCTGATGTTGGATGTTCATCGGTTCATTGTAAAAGCTCTAACTTCGAACCTAGATTTGAGATGTCATTGAGATGCTATGTTAGCTTTGTGTTTGACCACTATTGTAGTTTTAAATCCTATGGAGTTCTGTGAAAAGTGTCTTTATTGTAGCAAATGTAATATATTTCATGTCAATAATACTGAAGGAAGAAGTGATGGTCCTTGTATACTTATTATCTTCCTATCCATCTATTTGTACGTTTAATGGCCTTTGTCTATTTGCAGCAGGTTGGAGCTCCTTGTGTATCATGTTCTTTGCTAGAATCCCTATAGTACATGTCTGTTCCATCATAAAGCGAAACCATAAACCACATGAAAGTCTTATCTTTTTGATTCAGAATTTATGATCTTGTCAATACCCCTGGCAGTATGAAGACAATCGATGTTTACTTAACATACTCAGTGAAAAGAGGTTGCATTAATATTTCTATTTGTATTGGTATTTGTTGTTGGTATTGATATTTGATCTGATTTGATATCAAATCTGAAGGATAAAAATATTGCATTGAGTTAAGAATTCTTGTATAATTCTCCATGATGACATTGTGCACAAGATACATTAAATCCAAATTTTTTTCTTGTTTTATGGAATTCAAGAGAAATAGCACAAGTCTTCACATCTGTAAAACCAGATAACATCTTAGATTTCATAAGATCTTATTGCATCACTTTAAAGTGATAAATATTGAAATGATGTCACCAAATACTTTATCTCAACTTAATGTGTATGAACGAGGACAGCTGGACAGCTTAACTTGTCATGCTGAACGACTTTGAGAATATTAGAAATTCTTTCGAACTAAATTCAATTATTATCTTTACTGATGTCGATTAGTTATGAAACAGATCATTTCAATTGTTTTGACTTATTTTCTATTTCCAGTTCTAGGAAACTTCATGTTTTACCACAACATTTTATCAATCTTAGTTGCAGGATGTTAGCTAGTAATGAATATTCTCCACATTCATAATCAATAGGAGAATTGCATACCTACTGTGGTTACCTAAGCAGTGGCAGACTTGCCAGTCAAGCATTTGGACGGTGCCTGGCTGCTACCAAAATTTCCTTAATGTGAGCTAGTCTATTCCAAGTATCCATTTGCAAAAATAAACATATGCCACAGTCTTAAGTTATTATTTTCTTTAACCGAGAGAGATAATGCGCATTTGAAGGCTTGAGAAGTCCAATTTAAAATATATTTTTTTAACCATGTTGGACAATATAAGTATTATTCAAAACACCTGAGAGGTCTTTTATTTTTAAAATTTCCTTCAGCCATGGTGGAAGTAATTGAATTTTTAAGACCCAAGAGTTTTGATTTTCAAAATGTTCTCCATAGACCGGTCGTATTTTGAGGTTTGTGCCATCGGAAAGGGCCATTAATGCCACTGCGATTTTTGTGTTCTTTGGGGTCTATATTAAAAGAAAAATCTTGGTAAACAGGCTTGATCCGGGGATTAAGGTACCTTTCGGCCATTATTAGCCTTAATTAGCATAATTTTGGTACAATCCAGTAAAAAGTGCATTTTTAAAATGATCAATTCTAAAAATGAATACAATAGCTGGATTGGGAATGAAAAGTAGATAAAAAAAATGATATAGTTTGCTACTTTTGGATCCCTACTTGCAGAGATAATTGAGATTGAAATTTGCAAAATTGTGAAATTATGCTGAATCAGCAGTTTTTTTGAAACTTTAAACACTAATAACTCCTGATCATTTGATCAAAATATGGCAAACCATACCATTTTTTTTATCTTATTTTCATGCCTAATCTAGCCATATAATTCGTTTTTAGAATTGAACATTTTGAAAATGCACTTTTTACTGGATTGTACCAAAATTATGCCATTTAAGGCTACTAATGGCCGAAAGGGACCTTTATCCCAGCGGATCAAGCCCGTTTACCAAGATTTCTCTTTTAATATAGACCCTAAATAACACAAAAATCGCAGTGGCATTAATGGCCCTTTCCGGTGGCACAAACCTCAAAATATGACCGGTCTACCAACCATGGTAAATTATGTAAGTAAATTTTTAGACATACAATAGTAATTATTTCAATTTTTTCCAACAATGATAAGGCATCGAGATGTCCAATTTAATGAAGAATTTTCAACCATGGTGAATAATGTGAGTCAATTTTAAGATATTCAAGAATCCTTTTTTTCAAAATTCTCTCCATCCATATATGCATGGTAGACTAAATAGAAGTTTCTACCCCAATGTAATCGTTAATGATATCGTACAAAAAAATTTTTCTAATTCTATTTGCATAAAAAAGACATTTTGGCCGTTACGATGAGTAATTAATTGTCTGTGCTGAATTTATATCTCAGTCCGCCCCTGCCTATTTATAGGGATCAGCATGGTTGGACTTTTTAGATTTTGAGGTATTTGGAGGGATCTACGAAATTGATATTTGCCTTTAGTGGAAAGAAACCATGAAGCAATGAAGAATTTTGAACCATGGTGTTCACAATAACTTAATTTGTGAATAAACATATTTACAGTGGACCTTCTTTTGGGAGTTATATCAGTTTTTCTTCACATATATTCATCATTCCTCATTTTAAACTAATCGCCAATTTAATCATCTTATTTCAATATGTTTCTCATAATACTTCTGTGACATATTTATTGGACTTTTTACTGATTTATGGATACACTAAGTCATTAAACGACAATCTAAATGACATTTTAATGTTGCTTAGGTCAACAAAGACATTTTTTTCATGATGTTGTTTCCTCTTATCCTCATTTTCTTCAGTGAAGAGTTTTGTAATTAAACTGGACGATGCTAGGGGGTTGGGTCAAATGTCTTTTTTTTTATATAGATATGGAAGTCTTTAAATGTAAATGATATTAATAAGATCATTATCTTAAATGAAGTTTCAACTGTGTTCTCTTCTCTATATGTCCCGTCTTTTCGTTATACATCTTGTTTATAAATATATTGTTGTATTATTCTAATACTGCACGGTGTATCCTGTTTTGAGTCTAGTAATGTGTTTCAATAGAATATCACTGTTGTTGCTTGTATACTTAATTGTTTGGTTTATGTTAAGATGATTCCTGAAACTTTCTACTAGGGCTCTATAGTGACATCATTTTTTCTATTCCCTCATTTAGCTGTTTGCTTGACTGTAATTAATTTATTTTTTAAACGTTTCGTTAATGAAATTTATAGTGTCATTTATGAACTATGTAAATGTTCTGTACCTGAATTCTTATAAGCATTGGTTTTTGTAAGCTGGGTGGGAGGGGATTGAGCTCTCCACCAGACATGGCAGCAAATTTGCTTGATTTCTTGATCATTTAAGTCCAAATTGCATTTGCAGGAATATGCTATTACTGATTTTTTTTGAATTCTGAGAAACATACAATATTTTCAAAGTTTTTTAAACAAGTTTGAAATTTCCCTACGATAATAGTATCATAATCTTTCTATTTATTTGATCTATGAATAACTGATTATCTTCTCAAGTAAGCGTCTGTAATAGTGTAAAAGCAAGAATGACTGGCTAACCAACCAACCAACCAACCAACCAACAGGCTTGTCATAGAAATACATGGCACATCTGCGCACACTAGTTTCTTTGAAAACTATCCCCCATGGTTTCTGAAAGAATTAGTTTCTATGGATTATTTGTTCAATACTTAAGGGATGAAAAATAATTTTTATCAGATGGTCGTTACTTTTCTTGACTTGTCTGACAATATTAGAAGAATATTGTCATGATAGAGGATCATATTTAGATAATTACATTGTTGATATATATATTTTTGGAAAGCCTGTAAAAAATTCCACTACATGCTTGAAGAATTCAATTTTGGCCAAATATTCAATTTTTTTCCTAACAATTGGATTTAGAAGGTTGTATCTTTTGCATCTTATGGGCTATTTCCTCAATTGAATTGTATTGTATTGTATTTTCAAGCCAAACGATTTATATTAATATTTACAATAAAGCTAAATAAATAAATAAATTCGTGCTGCAGAATCCTCAAAAGCCGTCATAGACACCTAATAAGCTTTACACTGCCGATTTAGTGAGCTTATTAAGCTGTAAAGGATTTTTTAGACTGAGTAAATATATGTTTTCTAAAAAATACGATTTACAATTAAATTGATTTTTCGAACAAAGAGAAAGCAAAAATACACAAGCTTAGAAACATATATAAATAATTTCATTCATTGATAAGTGAGAGAAAAGTCTCCATAGTTGACATCAAATTTGGTGCGAATTTTACCTGCAGCTGTTATTGAGAATTTGATTTGAAGGTGCACCTAGATATTAAAAAATTACGTTTTTAAAGAGTTGATCAGCAGGGGATATTCCCAGGTACATGAGGCATTTTTTTAATTGCAGCCACGCAACTCAGTTTTAAGTCATTCAGTTACACAACACAGTTTTAACTGACATAGTCTTCTAGCCTTGTGACGAATTTCGTTCTTTCCTTCAGATACACATAGCAGAAATAAAACTGTTTCAGCCATATAAATAAACATTTAATGGCTTCAGTCGCACAAGGTACACATTTCTTTAGCTGCATACTGTAATAAAAAAAAATAATAGGCTCCAGCTGCACAACACAAAAAATAGAAAACAAAACCTAAAATCTACCCCATATCGAATCCTTATTGAATCTCTCCTTAGTGGGGGGGGGGGTGCATGTTATGAATATGGTGTTAAACCTTGAACAGCATGCTGAATTCATGCTGCTGATACTCTCTGCAGGTCATCTTTTAAATGTAGGGGATGAAAAAAGGTGATAGAGAAGTTTGGGGGATGAGCATATTCAATTCCTAGCAAATTTATAGTTTTTTGCTTTTTTGAACCCTTGTTTGCATCTCTGTAAGAAATATGCTAGAAATTTATAAATTCAGTAATATTTTGCTGTTTTTTATGAATGCTATCTCATCTATTAAGAATGAGAAATTCATCCTGCAAATCGTCCCTAAAGTTTGAGGTCAATAAATTCTGTGCATTCGATAAAAAATGCCATGAACAATTATTTAACTTTCAATTCTAGTTTTAGTTCCAAGTAACAACTTTATCATAAAGTATTGTATCTATTTTGGAGTATGGTGTTAAACCATGCTGTGTTGTATGCTGCTACTCGCTACAGGTTATCTTCTTCTTTACAAACTCCTTATAGAACTTTTAATCTCATCTACACATGAGAACAACATATCAATGATTTAATAGTTAATCTAGAGAATCGAAAAAAATTTGTATCGATCAAATTAATTTCACATTTTATTTTTTCGAAAAGAGAAAACAGTCTGAGAAAAGAATATTGTATCTAAAGCATGCTGTTACGTTACGTCAAGAAACAGCCAGTAAATCGTTCTTTTAAATGGTGTGCCTTTAAACATTCTTTTGTTATGAAATATGTATAGTTATTGAGGGTAGCTTAACATCTAATTCATTAAAGCTGGCTTGGTTTGGTTGGTTCTTAAGTATTTCAAATAACTATTAATTGGTAAATTGGCTTGGGAATTTTAAAATACATTTTATTTTTATTTGTCTGTTCTCCTGTGTTCTCATCACTTTTAATCAATATCTCAAGGGAACAATTTTTGATTTGGTTGTTTACAGATTTTGTGATTTCAGTTTAATTTGGAGGGGATAAAGTTGGGAAATTTCTAGTCACAAATCTGAAAAACAGATACCCTAAATGTTTTTGTTTTTTGCTGTCTACCTTAAATTATTGATAATAGAGGCAAAATATAAAAATAGAAAAATGTCGGAACTTAATTTGACAAAAACATGTCGAAAGATTTCCTGGAAAAATCTACCCAATCATCAACAAAACTGTTGCTCTTTTTCACTATAACATTTATTTTTGTCTATTCCACAAATATTTGTCTGAAAAACATTTAGAAATCAGGGCTGTAAATTATGAAGGTGATTTCATTAATTCTATAAAAGCCTGATTTCTATGTCGTGTTCGACAACGTAAGCCATTAAAAAACAATGCCAACCTTTCCATTTCAAGTTAGAATTGGAGAGATATCCAATGATACCTATGCTATCACACTTATAACTTCCTGTTTAAAAAAGATACATCTTAGCATTTTTCCATTGCTTAATATCATTGTTATTGTTGTTAACCGGTTTATCGTAATTCCTGTTAAGGCAGGTTAAAGTTCAGTAAACAGCAGTAAATACATTCTTTCGTTTTTATCCATGCTCTCTTATTTTATCTCTGTATGTATCTACTGGAATCTTTTATTATCTTTCTTTTTTGACACTGCATTACCTAGGTGTATGAATAGAGATACCATAACATTATATGCATATTGAATGAATATAAATCTATGTTTGAATTTCCTGCAGTTTTTAACCACAAAGTACGAATCGTATATATGAAATGTGTCTTTTCTTGTTGTTGTTTTTGTTAAGAGAGGAAGAGTGCTTTTGTTTCTTGCTCTTGTTGTTTTATTAAAACAATCTATTAATACTGATTTATATATAAAGGAAAGGCCATTTGTCTGAGAAACTTCTGAGATATTTCTACACGCATTAGTGTTTTTTAGTGTAGACAATGTGATAGTGATGTGTGTTTTCAGGATAGTTGATTGTGTTTAAAGTTACAAAACTTCCCATACACCACAATTCAACCTGCACAATTTTTTATTCTGGGTACATTAGCTCTTTATTCCTCTTGTGCGAAAATTGTGCAAATCTTTCGACCCTTCGTACAGACCGACGGGTCCTATGAAACCTGTCTCAAATGTCTGTCTCATATGTCTGCCTCATATGTCTGTCTGTCCGCCCACCCGTCTGTAACAAAAGTTCTCATGCTTCCAATCATTTTTTTTTTATTTTTTGCATCAAGTTGGGCCAAATGGGCCCAAAACGTGTGATACTTAGTTTTCGAGAATTGCATATCGTTCATTAACTTGTTTTTTTAAACATTCTTTACTTCGTCTTTTCTTCTGTTGCGAGCACAAAAAATTGTGCAGTTTTGAAAATGTATTAGCGACTTTAAAAAGAAAATTAATGTTGTCTCTTATTATCAAAATTTGTTTTCCTTTTGTGAGAATTTCTGTTTGCGACTTTTTCTTCATTTAAGGTACTAAAAATGCCATTTTTATACCACAACCATAGTGAACTTTAATGTTGTCCTGATATTATAATTTTGAACAAAAGGGATTCATGTATGTGAACAAAAACAGACCAGAAATCGTAAAATTTTGGAAACAGAACTTATGATACTTAAACCACCTATATTTCTCCTTATTTATAAACGCCTTTTTTTAATCATGAAGACCTCTTCTTTTTAAATGACATTCACAACACCTCAGGAACCAAGTATGTGTTGGATTGATAGTTTTTCTCCCAGTTGTTGAAAGGAGAAATCCACAGGGAGTAATTAATATGGTCTCTTGAATTGATACTTGAGGTGATTTTTCATACCTTGATACTCGATCTTAGGTTTTATTTTCTGTGTTTGAAAGGCTTTTTTGTTTCGGGGGGAGGCAGTCTGGAGGGGTATTGGAAATAAGAATGGGATAATTAATGTAGCCTTTCCTTGAATTATGTCTTAATTAAACAAACATTTTCCTATGTTACTTTATAAAATTATTGTTAAAATATTTGTTTGTCATTTTGTCCATAACAACAGTTCTCTTATCACTATGACTCAAGAATTCTTTTGACGTAATTGATTGATTAATCGATTGATTGATTGGTTTTGAAGCTCTTCACTCAATAATGAAATAATTATGATAATGGGGATTTTCAATGAGGTGTGGGAGAAAAAATAACAAGTTCTTATGTGAGAAAAAGCTTTTGATACTTCAATCTAATCTTTGATTTGACTTCCAGATTGAACAATTCCCGTGGGTCTTAATTTTACAAAATATGGATTAGAAAAGTGCTGACATCATCAAAGATGTCATCATAATGATTTTTGAAAAGATCTTATTAATACAATTCAAATGAGGGCTCAACGACTTTCTAACAAGGTCAATCAGGGAACAGTACTTTTGGTTCATCTATAGGTGGGTAGATGGTTAGCAAAATATTTTAGTTGAAACAAAAAGTAGTACTATTGAACAAAATCTAGGTTAATTTTCGCCATCATAAAATGTCGTAAAATTTTCTTACTGCACACCATTAATCTTTGCTCATATCTAATATAAACCTAACATATCATAACAATTCATCGAAATTCAGTACTTGTCAAGAGAAGGCTTTAAAAAATGATAAGACGAATTTGACAATGTCTGAACAAAAAGTACTGGTAGGGGTGGGTTGGGTTGAATTTATCACTAGTCTCTCTTATTAACACTGGGCCAGCCAGTGCATTCCAATATTTTTGCTGTTTAAGATTCTGTATGACTCATAAACTAAAACTAGCTGAATGGCTTATGTGTTTCTTGTTGTGTACTGCATTATGTGACTACTGACCCATTTGTAGACTTTCATGCTGATGATCTTGAACCATAGGTAACTTATTTTATGGTTTACCCAAGATTTGAAATTAGTGCAAAAATTAGCAAAACATTTAAAAATCTTGTTGTTTTTTTAAAATTATGTCTAGGACAAAGCTGTCTAGTAAAATGGTACAATAAGTGCTTCTATTTTACTCTTTCTTCTATTTTCTATTTTCTATTTTCTATTCATCTTATATGGATGACATAACTTAATTCCCAAGTGCCTCTTTAATCCATAAATTGAGTGGTATGTACTTCTCTGAATTTCCATCTGCGTTGTTTCTAAAAACGTAAATCTCTACTTCCCATTGCATTTTTGTTTTTGGTTTTATTAATCATTTCCACACTTGTTATAATGGTAATTGAACAATGGTTTTCACGATTAATTATTTACAGCAAAGTTATTAAGAAGATTTCATCTCTATGTTTATTATCATTTTATAGTATAAATATCTATATCTTTTCTATTCGATTTGCTTTGTGTTTTCGTAATGTTTTACATATCTTGCAAACACAGATTTTTATTTGTTATCAATAAGTTGGTAGTATGTAATCATACCTTAATGTGATTACAGTTGTAGGGTACAAGTGCAATGCAATAAAGAAATTTTGGTGCACAAAAATATTTTTCCCTGTATCATAACACATGGAGCACCAGATAAAAATAAAATTATGATGTAGATCTTGGATATATTTACTAAGGGGAGGTAACACCTTGCAGGCTAGCGTGTGTGTGTGTGTGGGGGGGGGGGGGCTTGGGGTAATGTCTTTAGTCATGCATTAATGTGGCATTTTAACCAGGCAAAATTCTGACTCATTGAAGAAGGATTTTCTATCTTAAATTGCCCTCCTTACAATTTAACTATTACATTGGGATGAATGAAAAGTTAATAATTGTTAATAATTGTTATACATTTTTTCTTAGGCATTAATTTTACAATCATAATTTAATAATTTAGTCTGAAAATGGAAGTCTTCACTAAGCTCATTTATGTGTTGAACCGACTCATTTATAAAAAAGGTAATCTTTTTAAGCATTGAATTGTAAGCATGTTCCTACAAGTTTCTTACAAGTCTTACTCAAAGCTTACTCAAAGGCCAGAAAAGCCTATTATCAAATATTTATTTGCACATAATCACTGAACCGATTTAATGAAAGTAAAATCTGTAGAATAATATTATCATTATGAACAGTCAAGGAGTAGTTCATCAATATTAATCACTTGTTTTATTCCAATTACTTTTTGTTTTCTCAATATTCCTGATCTTCAAAATAACCAAATGACTGTTACAAACAACAAGTAACTGTTGTCGTTTACTTACAAATACAACGTTGCCTATCAACAGATGTTTATGTCGTCATTCCTTTATGTAATATCATCGATTTTACTCACAAGCTGTTTCAGTTCCCTGCAAGTACCTCTAAGTAAAGAACATTTACTTACAGCATCTTCCTGGTGAATTTTATCAAAGCTGTTTCCATGAATAATTAATGTGGGGAAATTTTATGTATTTTTATGTCAATCGGTACTTTAAAGGCTCAACATTTTAAAATGAAAAGTTACTAGGCTTAATAGGAATGTTATCTGATAGCAGGAAGTGTATTATCCTGCTATGGAGCATTTAGATGTCCTATGTAGTACACAAGAGAGAGAGAGAGGGATAGGGATGTCATGGTTGGCTGCCCCCGTCAACATATACATATTGCAGTTCAATTTACCTTACATTTTTGAAAACAAAAAGAGAACGAAACCAGATTTTAACCTGCAGTTTTTTTCGTTCGTCTAGTTTCAATTAGCTCTTTCAATTGTCAAAAAAATCAAAAATGACTAAAGTTCCCCTTTAAGGGTAGCATTTTGAGCAAGTCTCATTTTACCCTCTTAGTGCAACTCTTTGGCATAAAAGTCTGAGGAAAGACCAAAATGATGTTTTGAAAACTGATCTCGATTCAATACGAATTATCTATTATTCAAGAATAAAAAGCTTTTTTTTTCTTCAAGTTAAGCAGGAACTTGTGGTGGCTTTGAAGTTACTTGCTCAAATGAATATCTTTGTTTCTTACTGAGAAAAATAATGCATAACAATTTGTTATGTGTATATGTTAGTTTCTGCTGCTTTATGTTAAATGTTCATACTAGGTTCCTAGAAGCCCTTTCAAAGTGTTAAAACGGAAGATTTATATTGAAGGTCATTTATAGATATTGAATGTGTGAGTGGGGGAGGAGGGTTGCAGAAGTTACTGACACATCCCGTGCTTTACTAATTTAAAAAAATACAAGGAAAAATGTGTTGGGGGTTGGATCACCTTATAGAATTTTTAGTAGGTGGTCTTAAACGCCACTCTTATTTTTGGTCTGTATGTACTCTAACGTATAGTTAAATATAATGTGAGGATGTCTTTAAATTAATTCATCATGAATTCAACATGTTACACAATTTTTTTTATCTTAAACATGGTTTTAATCAATTCAATTCTATCAACAAAACTAATCAAAATCAATTCTACTTTGCATCACCAAGAGTTTGAAAATTTAGTAAAATTGTAAATTTCATACATATTCTAATAAGCTTATCTTCAACTTATTAATTAATGCAAGGATGTACTATCGTCCCAATAACAATCAGCAAGGACATACTAATTATTCAAGTATTGATGGCTTTAAGATTAAGAATACCTGGATCAGATGTTGTAATACTTCTGATCACAGCATACTAAGACGTATGTTTGTCAGCTTGATTATTAGCACAATCCTTTGCAACATTTCTGTTATTTTTCATTTTGTTAGATTAGGAATTGTTTACAAATCAGACGAAATGCCCATAAGGAATTGGTGTCAGGTCATCATATAGAAATCTGTGACAGGGTAATTAACATATTTTGAATATGGTTTAGCTGGGAGCTGGGAAAAATAGAATTTCTGCCGGAACCTTAACTGCTGGTGGGCTAAACATCAATGTGTGAGGGCTGTACCAGCCAAATGCATAATATTCAAAATCGTATGTTGCTGAAAGCTCTTTTCTGGCCATTTCAGACCCCATAAATAAAAAATTGGGCCCTCGAGAGACACAGAAATAACATATGTTTATATGCTGTTTACATCAATTGCAATTGCAACACTGACATGCTGACATGTCTGGCTTCGAGATGTATATTATTGTCTAATTTAATTCGAATTCATCTGTGTTTTGAATTTTAAAGTTGGTAATACTGCGGGCTAGGACTGATATATAGTACCCCTCTGCAACGTTAGGTAAGGTAAGGAACAGTCATGCATAGCATAGCATAGCTAATCTGCAAACTATAGCTCCATTTAGTGTTTCGTCAGGTACCAACTGACTACCCAATTTTTATGGCATGGCATTTCACATGGCATGGGTTGACCCAAGAGACTTTAGAAGTGGTATCCAATAAGAAGTGGTATAAAAGGGCAGCTGGATCATTTGGTAACCCGTATGAAATGATGATGGGTGTTTTGTCACTTTCAGATCAAATAGATTGCTAAAATCTAAAATAGCCTAAATCATGACCTGTGTGTCTACTATTTCTATATGTTGATTTCTGATTTCTTTGCCTTCTTTTAAAGGTTTTAAATCTTGTCTTTTTTGATAATGATTTATAGAATTTCAATTTGAAGTTTTTATTACATTCTTAGTATAGTTTATCAGGTCAACTGTTGATTGCGCAATCTTTTTTGACCTTGACCCACCCCAACATTTTTTTTAAAAAAGAGTGGCTTTAAAGTCATGTGTTCAATATTGTGTTATTTTTATGCTTTTGAAAAATAATTTACCCTTACTACAAAGTTTGTCTTCAGTGTTGTTGCAAAGAGACTTTGTCTGAACTGGATTTTTTCTGATACAATCTGCTTATTAAACAGCAACAGAAATGTATCTGTATACTGATTGATTTACCTAGAAGAAAAAGCCTTGGAAGAGTTTTAGGGGGTGTGCTGCACTGACAAGCTTACACATATATTGGTGATAGTCCTGATTGTTGTGAAGCTATCTTCTAGCTTATTTATGAAATCTGAGTTTATGTATGCCAATTAATGCGTGGAAGTGTTCAGTAGGTCAGAGAAACCACTAGTCCTAGTTCAGTATTTTTCTTCGCTATATATATATATATATATATATATATATATATATAT
>JAUKPT010001796.1:0-14454 GCA_032273505.1 Nanomia bijuga | reverse complement strand
GAAATATTCAACAAAAACTCAATCTTTGTTAGTCAAACGGCCCTAATACAAAATGGCTGTATGAAGCCCTGCAATAGAAACAGTTGGGTGGTGTTCAAAAGTGCAGAAATATGTTTCAGACTACCATAATTCTAGTAGTCCGTGATGGAGTTAAATAAAACTAAAACATTAAAACAAATAAAAAACCGAACTATAGTAAATTTTTTTCTCCATTACAATGCCTCGTCATGATTAATCAACTCAATAGTATCCATCGTCTCAACCGAACTTTTCGAAATCAAATCGCTATTTGTAATCGTCCGGCGATCGTGTAGCGATCGCCTCTTCAGATTGTCTTCGAATTTCTTTCGCTGCTGTCTCTTCAAGTAACAGTGTAAGAAAATCATGACGACCGTAAATAAGAAGAAGCCAGTGATAATAAGACTCGGTGCGTACGATTCCTTGTCGACAGCTTCTGCCAAAGAAATCACCGCGAGTAGAATATAGGAAGATATGTATGCAGAAATATTCGCTTTAATTTGCATTTTCGTTATTAGCGTTATTTTGGATAAAAATACTTATAACTAGATTTAACTTTTGGATAAAGTGATTTTTTTCTACTCAGAGATATAATAAACTAGGGTGATGTATGAAACAGAAGCGCTAGATTCCTACACCATGAATTTACATAGCCTATAAAGGATCTTGTTATGCCCAAAACACGAAAAATCTCTTTTAAGCATTTACATCTTTACATGAAATTACAACTCGCATTTTTCTCGTATTTAATACAGTTTATTTTCCTATTTCTCAATCAATAAAATCCGAACGACTCTTTACTTTATATTTGTTTATTTGACGGCGATGGACTAATCCCAAGATCCTTTGAAATTAGATCGCCAGGTCGACAGAGTCGAAGATTACGTCAGCCGATATCGATTAATTGGTGGCCAGTAACATTACGCCAAGCAAATACTATCAATAATTTGATCTATTAAGTTCACAATTTGTTTTAATTAAACATATAACAGTGGAACTACTTATTTTTTCTTAATCGTCATTTAGGAAAGTTGACTTAAACTTTATCTTCATCTTTTAATTATTTTTCGAAATCAACTTAGAAATTTTTGTTTTCTGCCCCTGCTATCTTTTAAGATTTCGTCAAGGCAGTATAATTTGTATTCAAATTTCTGATTAGAAAATAAATCAAAATAATTCCTTGTGAGTAATCTACGATTTATCTCTCATTTAATTCAAAAGAATTACTCGTTGTTTTATTCTGTTTTCATAACAAAACTTCACATACAAATCCATATTCAATTTTTCGCTACATTTACAAAGTAATATCTAACGTTTTACTTAGAAAAAATGAAAAATTTAATATTCTTAATGATTCCGCTCTAAGCTTTTCATTGGAAGTTTAAATTAAAATTTATATGCGATATTTTCCTTTTTGCCTTTTTCTTGTCTTCTTTTCCTATTTTTGTTTTTCTCAACTAAATGAAAGTTTATTTTGATTTTTTTATAATTTTTAATAAAGACATGTTTAATGTCTTTCCTTTGTAAAAAGGAGGAGAATATCTTTATTTTTCGAGAGAATTAGGGATCACATTACATTGAATTTCTTTCCTACAAATGCTTGAAAATGGAATTATACCTTTTGCTCTTTTCCAAAAAATACTCTCAGCTTTTTGAAATACTTGATGAAATGTAAACTCCTGTTTTTAAACGGAAAATACGGAGATAATATTTCATATAAATTAGAAAAGTCAATCGAAATAGTTCAGCCAGGAATATTGACCAAAGATCTAATCTTTGGCATAAGCATTAAGCTAGCCCGGCTTAGCAATATTCAATTGGGAGTGATTTCGTCAAAATTCGCAAAATCACACGAACCAAAATATCAAAAATCGAATTAAATTCTGAGGCCAAAAAAAAATTATATGTGGTTCCGGTAACATCGGTAGGGTCGGTAGGTCGGATTTTTATTTTTTTTTTGTAAATATTTTTTTATGTGTATTTTTATAAAAAGGGAAAAAAGAAAATAGCTCATAACATTTAGCTATTTTTAGAATTACTTATTAAATATACAAAGGAAACGAAACCTTTTACCGATTTTTGCAGTTTCAAAGATGGTTGCATGTACCATCTCAATAATGTATACATAATATCTAAGAAATGAGGGAACAGCGTATTGTAAGGAACGCAAATAATATGAACTATAAGCGGAATGAAATAGAAAGATTTACGCAAAAGATATTTTGTGAGTGGGAATAGCAAAAAAAAAGTTCAGGGTCGGCAAGAAATAGTATAAAAACTTTGGGTCGGTTGGGTTACCGGAACCACATATTTATTTTTTTTGGCCTAATATAACAAATCTTAAAAAAACCTATTAAATATTAAAATTTGGCAAATAACCCTTAAGCTATTCAAAAACAAAATTCGTGAATGGAAACCAAGAAACTGCCCATGCAGACTCTGTAAGTCATTTATTTCTGGTGTTAGCTTCATTTAGGAATGGTAGTAGCAGTTTATTCTATTCTCACGTTTTATATAGCTATTTTATCTAGGTTTTAACTTCATTTCAGCCCTATTTGTAATAAATGTTTTTTGACTTTTTCTTTTTGTTAGTTGGTTTGAAAAAGCATATTTTTTCTTTTCAGCTTGTAAATATCTTCCAACTTTAAATAAATGATAAATAAATAAATACTGGTTGAAGGAATGAAGGTGTTGTTGTAAGGAAGATTCAGATTTATGAATAATAAAAGTGCAGCTTTTCAGAAAATCCGGCCAGGAGAATTATGTCAACCAATGTTTCTCCAACAGTGCAAAACCTTTGGACATGAAAGGAAAACATTTTTTATTGTGGAGGATGATAGAATGCAGGGAATTGGCAACAATACAGTGTGTCCGCAAAAAGAGTGACCACTTTGTTATAATTGTTATAAAGTATACAGTGGCGGATCTGGCCCAATTTCTGAGTGTCTTCAAAAGTGATATTTACCTCATGCTATGGGAAATTTTGAAAATTGGAACACTGAAAACGCATGGAAACATATACTTAAGGACCTATTTTCCCTCATTTCCCTCATATTTTGCCCTCATCTGGAAGCCAGTTTAACAAAATTTAGGGCCAACTTAGTCATAAATAATAAAAAACTGCTCAAAAATATTGTTCTTAACAAAAATGAGTGTCTTCATGAAGATACTACTGAAGACACTCTAGATCCGCCACTGGTATAATCTACAACAATTAGTAGTTTAAAGATCACAGTGAACTATGAGAAGTGTTTAAGATTTGATAGTGGTGGGACATTAGAAGAAAAGGGGTGGGGCATCGGGAGCCAAAAAGTGTGGTAGGACCAGTACTCTCCCTCTACTACTGTATAATCTTCAACAATTAGTATAGATAATCCTTGAAATCATCTATTATTACCTTTTTGTCGTGATAGTTCAAAGAATAAAACTTAAAAATGTTTTTTTTTAAATAGCATGCCCTTTAATTGAGAACTTGATGGTTTTATTAAAAAGGTTTAATTACGGCACCAGGTTTCGATGTGTCACCATGGTGATCCACAAAAACTGCATGCTTTCTCAAAACTTTTGAAAGAAAGATAGAAGAGCACTCTAGGCAATTATATTTTTGATTATTTTTATCCATTGTGAAAAATGCTTTTGTCAAAAAACGTATCAACAAAGGAATAGTAATTAAAATAAATGCTGCTTTTATACAATCGAACGCTTTTTCCAAGGTGATTTGAGATGGCATTTTGCATTTTTTATATCTTATGTTTAATTATTCTATTGATTCCGATGGATTAAAATAATTGCTATTATACAATTGAAACTTTTCATCTAAACTATATGAAACAATTTGTCTTAGAGGGGTCACTTTTTCTGTGGACATACTGTACAGGGTGTCATTCCATAATAAGAGGGAAAAAATTAGTTTCACCTAGAAATGAAAATTCATTTATTTAGAAAATCAAAATAAATCTGGAAAAGCTTTATCCATGAGAAGTTACATATAATGTATCATATATATCATGGTTGAATTCAAACTTGATCAAGGTAAAATTAATAAAATATTATCAAGAAATAATCTACATACCTTTCTGTTCTTGTATTTGAAGTAAGTAACAGTGCATCTGAGTAATGCAGAGATGAAATATTGATGGGTGACCTAAAAAAAGGAAAGTTAATCATTATCAATGAGAGTAAACAAAAAGGTTTATCTATATCAGCAAAACATTTTGATTAGCCTATACTTATTGAAAAGAATTTTACACAAGAACTATAATTGAAAAACCAATTCCAATTCTGTTTAAATCAACAGTGAATATTCTGGCCAGAAGCTACCCCCCCCCCTCCTGGGGGGAATACAGCTTTTTCCAAAAGTCTGGAAAACCTGGAAGAAATAAGCATAATTTTTAAGCAAATTTTAGCATTTTTCTAGCATATTTGGACATTTTAAGTAGAGTAAACAAATAATTTGTGTGGTTTACACCTTTATTTTACCTAAAACATGCATTGTGAAATTATCAGTCAGAAAAAACACCGCGAAACACCACAAAAAAGAGGGCAACAATAAGAGTGTGGAATTTTGGTGGCTGGGGAATAAATAAGCAATTTTGGCCAGAATATTCACCAATGAGATGAAGAGCATCATGCATGTATTTTGGTGTTGTAATAATGCTTGGGCCACAGCATCAGTGTTGATTGACCCTTTATTACCAAGATTACCTGCAAGTGTTCTTTTCAAGGATTTCACACTGGCCTCTGCCCTTCCATTAGATTGGGGATAATAGGCAGATGAATTTATAACAGACACTCCCCAGCTTCTTAACCATGTTATATTTTTGTAAGTTGTTTTGCGAGTCTTAAGAGTTGTAATTATAACCTTAAAGTCATAAGTATTCAAATGTCTCTAGCTAATCTCCAGTAGATTTTCAGATATAGGTTCTAATGATTATTAATAAGCGTAAAAAATGCTATCCAACAGTATATAACATGTTACATTTTGATGAAATTTTGTTTTCGACTAGGTGGGGGCTTTTCCGGTCTGTAAAATACACACATAAGATTTTTAGAAGTGGGTCTGAGGCTGAATATACTTTATTAGGTCCAAACAAGCTATAAACCAAAAATTGTGTCAATAGTTGGTAATCAGTACAGTCTTTCTTATAAGTACGAAATTCATTTGGAGTCATGTCATATCGCCCCTTTGGAACTTTAACATTTCTCACTTGATTTATGGCCAGTGGAGTAGAGGGGTTATCATTACTGTTTCCAAGAGTAGACAAGTTATTTCGATTTAATAATTGTGTTTGCATGGTTAATGATTGTAATTGTAGCTGCACGAGTTGTTTCATTTCATCAATTTGCTTCTGCATATCAGCTGGCCCTGCAGGTGATGCAGTATCATAATTTTCGTTGTTTGACATTTCATGTTGGATTCAAGAATAACATTAGTTCAGATGTATACACACTGGCCATAAATATATGTTACCTAAAATATATAATGAACATAAATAGATAATAAACACAACATGAGATATAGCAGTCCTACACTTTGCTGTTCATCCTCTTCACCTATCCAGTAGCAGATCTGGAGTGTATTCATTTTAGTGCAAATATTTCTTTTTTTAGTAGAATTAAGATAAATGAAGTCATAATCCTTTTTAATATCATATTTGGTGAGTTGTAAATTGGGATATGAAATTGTCATGAACTCATCTTGAATTGCAACTTAAACTGCATATTTATCAGATAAAAGGTATGCAAAATGGATGATATTTCATATGATGTTAAACAATTCTGTGAGAAAGTCTGAGTGTAAAAAAATGAATCTTTTAAAGTTTTAAATAAGACTACATTAACACATTTCTTGATCATGCTTGATGCCAATTTTACATTTTTTCACATAGCGCAACCTTGTTAAGAGGGAGTCTCAGATTTCGATAGAAGGGGAAGGGAGGCCTAAATCATGTGAAAAATTTATAGAAAAAGGAAAGTATAGTTAGAAAGGAGAAGGGGTTTATTCGTTTTTCCTCTACAACAACTTAATTGTATTATCCTTATTTCACTGCTAATAAGCATTTTATAATAACAATTATTGCCTGCCTCCTCAGGCCAACAACAGAGTTCACAAAATGCCCACTCCTGCAAGAAGGATGATCAGAATGGGGGAAATGGAAAAGGAGGCGACCTTTTTGCACACTATGCCTACGCGAATTCTGACTTTTCCTTATGAATATTATCACTCCAGCTGGTAAGGATTTTTAAAGATTCTCAAATGCAGCTCTGGTAGGCCACAACAAAAACCTTGCTGTGACAATTGATGCATCGATTTAGCATAATGACCCTTGGACACAAATATTACGAAAATGCATACAGCTGCAAGAAATATTAAAGTGATATTTGGATCACAGGGAAAAGGAAATAATGAAATGCATGACATGTTTAAATAAACAAACATATCTAGATGATAAAGCAAATTCTGATTAACTAATGAGGATACCAATTATTGTTATTTGGAAAGAGAATATTAGTATGGAAATGCAAGATCATTTTTCAAATTGTTTTACCAACTGTAATGGTTTTGATTTCCGATAAAGTTAGGTGACATAAGTACTTCCTTTTCAATACAAGATTTTTGTAGATATTGACAAAGACATGTTTTCATAAATCCAAGAAAATCGCTAAAACAAATATGTTTGTTTAACATTTCATAAATATTCATTTCTATGTGCTAACTAATATTCAAAATATCGCAAGGTCTATAAAGTAAAGACATCAATTTTTTGGCTATACAAACCCCATGATAAAGTCTACAAGAAAAACTATCAATTAGTCTTAATCAACAAATTCATCAAGAACTTACCAAAACTAAGATCTTAATAGCATATAATTCAAACTCACTACTGTACACATACACAAAATTCTTATTGAGTTTCTTTACATTTCATAAAAACAATATCCTCTTAAGACAACAACAAATACTAGCTGTTAACAGTCACACTTAAAAAGCTTGTATGTTTAGACTATCTCATAAAGGAAGAGAGAAAAAATGATATACCCCATAAAACAGTGGTCTTTTTTTTACATCAAGTTTAAGGGTTTTTCATAAAATGACTTATCAAATTACATTCTAACATAATATCTTTCACGATGTATGGGCAGATAATGGTCAGAAAAAGCACCAAAACTGGCAAAAAAGACTGGGCAAAATAAAACAAAAACAAAATACAATATTTTTTGTATATTACTTGTACTACTTTTCATAAAATAATACAAAGAAAAAGCAATGTCTCACTTACAAAAACTACAAAAAGACCCACTCTAAAACAAGAACACTGATGGAAAAGATGGGACAAAAAAAAATATAAAAAATACTTCTACTTTCTACTCAAACTTTCAGAAACGTTACTCACAGAACTTGTCAAAAACAGAAGATTACTCACAGGAAGCCTGTTAATGATGTTTTAATATTTTTCAGATTAAGTAACAAGATGGAATTTGTTGATCATTATATGGCTATATATTGAAGCAAATAAAAAACCACATAGAATATCATGTTTTCTGTTTATTATAAAAAGGTTTAAGTGCAAAGATATTGATGAAAAAGAGGTGGACAACATTAGAGCATCATCATAAGAATAAAATTCAAAATATTTTTTGTTTATGTCCACTATATCATTTGGCGTTAATCAACATATATAAACAAACTAAAGATAATCATAAAAAAATTCTATTATTATAATTCAATAGGAGTAAAAGTATTGCTAAAAGTTTACCCAGCAAAAATAATTCACTAAAATTATACACTTATGAACAGTATTAACTACTCTAAACTGTTGTTATAAGTAACTTAGAAAAAATATTCAAATATCAAATCATTTTACTTCCTTTATTCTATTCATCAAAAACTCATAATAATCAGAATCGGTATGTAAATGATGCCATAATAAATAGATGGAGATGCCATCATACTTAAACTAAAGGATTCAGATGATATCAAGCACAGTAACCATCTCAATATAAACGCAAAAATCTATAAAAAAATTCTTCTCTTATTGAATGGACATTCCAGTACACACAGTCTATAGTAGATTGTGATAATAATATGAAAATAATTAAAATAAAGCTTTACGATTTATCCATTCATACAATTGAGTAACAAGAATATTTAAGAACATAATTTTGTTAAATGGATTATCAATCAATGCTAATGGTTTCTCAATTCGGTCAAGAACGTAAATAAATCCTTTAATATTTTGAATCAATAGTAGATATATGCTTACTTGAGTGTAAATGAATTCACACAGAAAAGCAGGGAAACTCATAATAAGTCTTGTCTGTATGAAGGTCTGAAATTCCATGACATGTAATGAAAATATTCACACATTGTGTAACGCTAAGAGAAGCAAGGCATGATTCTTGACAATAGGGGACGGGGGAGGGGATATCCCGCTCACAAAAAAATTAAATCTAAATATTTGCATTGTACCCTAAAGAAATTCTGTCACAACCCAAGAAAAACTATTTTGTGGGATACACTCTACTTTCAATTTCAATTTTAACCTAAAATGATGCTTTTGTGAAGACTGGGAGCACTTGAAAGGCTGGTGATATAGGTTCATTAAAAAATGCCCCACCCCCAAAAAAAATCCTGTTCCTCCATGATGTCCCTCGCCCATAAAAATTAATTTGCCCCTCCCCACCAGAAAGTTGACTGTGGATTGAATATTGACTAAAGAGTGTCTTTTAAAGTTCCCAAACAACTATAGTCTGTTTCAGATTCTGTGAGACTCATGACAAAAGTGTCAATTTATCAGATATATCCAATAATCGTTTTTTATCCGGTTTTCAGGAAATGAAAGAAGAAGCTATAAGAAAATATTTCAGAGAAAAAAAATCGAAAAAATGAGAAGAAAGAAGGCAAAAATTGAAGAAGAAAATCAGCAGCTATGAGAAATCGAGGTCTGTGGTAGCTAAATCGGTATTGGTTTAAAATCTTTAACTTTCCTGCGTCCATTGACTATATATATCTGCCAGAGGGATCAATATTTCAGGAGATGAACCTTTTTGTAACACCCCCTACTTTTCTCTAAACGCAAAAATCTGTGTATCATTTTATCAAAATAAAACAAAAACAAACTATAATAATTGTGCGCAAGGAATGTTTTAAATAGTAATTAAGTGCAATTTAGTACAATTAATGGATAGTCCTTAATTATCAATTCAACAATTCATTCTAAAATTAAAGTTTTCTAGTAACTAAAATCTTAATGAAACCCCCAGATTTTTGGCTTTAGAGCAAAATAGGGGGGGGGGGGGGGTGTTAAAAAAAGGGTCATATCTCCTGAAATATTGATCCATCTGTCAAATGTATATAATCAATGGGTGCAGGAAAATAGGGCTTTCAAACCAATACCGATTTAGCTATCTCAGACCCTTATTTCTCATTGTTGCTGATTTTCTTCTTCAATTTTTACCTTCTTCCTTTTCATTTTTCTGATTTCCTTTTCTTCTCTGATATTTTTTCTAATAGTTTCTTTCATTTCCTGAAAACCGGATGAAAACGATTTTTGGAACTTTGATATTTTGACACTTTCTTCATAAGTCTCACAGAATCTGAAATAGACTATAGATCAGGGATTAAATCATTTTTACATTAGGGAACGTTCAAGTGTTTCGTAACACCTAGAGGGAGAAGGGGGTTACCCCCATTTTGTTACGCTCCTACATAAAACCATACTTTTTCTTTTTTAAGATCGTTACAAATGGGGAGGAATTCACCTAAAGGTGTGTTACATAACACTTGAACATTCCTTTATTATGTGCCATAAATTCGAAGATAAGTGAAGATGAAAAAATCCCAGACATATGGTTTTTGCTAAAAGATGCAGAACGTTTACCTGAATAAACTCAACTATAAAAACATATACATTAATGGATTAAATCTTCTAAAATATGCAAAAAAAACATTTTTACCAAGTTATGTTATTTTTTTGTCACTTTGCCACTATTTCCAGAAAACCAGATTTTTCATGTGAAATCCAACATCCATATTCATTCTACTATTAATCTCTAATCTCTTCCAAGTATCAGAAAGATCTCATAACTGGACCTAAAAAAAAACAACTGAATAGGCACATGGATGTACGCAGGCACAAAGGCACAAGGGTGAATTTTTAGGACCAAATCTTACGGCAAACAACCTTGACAGTGGTGGAAGCGGAGCCAGATGTTCAGTATGGTGATGCAGCAATTGGTCTCCAGCCAAGCAGATCCACTCTAGGTTAGGTTTATTCAATATAATCATTGCTCTTATCAAGCTGCAATATCTTTGTTGAGATACAGGATAGAATATTGCCAACCCTTGTGCTGAAGTTACCTGTATTTCCAGGGAGAGTTGTTAAAGGTACTTATCAAAGTACCCATTCAGTGAGTGGATGCCCTGGGAAAAATTAATGAAGTACTCTAGGGTATTAACTCGTTTTTTTGTTGGCTGCCTCTTTGATGAACATCAAGATTTGGGGAACTATAATCACCCTACTATCCAGCTCTGATGAAAATATTATAACTTTCTAAAAAGAAAAATACCTAAAATTGAAAGAAATTATACTAATCTTTTATTACTACAAGTTTATTCTTTCTTATCTCTAATCTTTTTAGATATGTGTCATCTGTGTGTGTATGTATTCCATCCTAAAATAGTAGCATACCTTCACATTATATAAGTACATGCATGTTTTAAGGGGGTGGTCCCGACTCTTTGATGAAAACCTACTTACAAACTACCAGGTACTAAGTGGTGGTGAGTGGTGAGTGGTCTTGGATGAATATAATTGTCCTTTCCCACTTGTGACCAGACACTTGTCCACTTACTACTGACCCCCCTGCTAATTGGGTAGGACATTAGATATAGTCAGGACACTAGTGTGAATTTTGACAGTTACAGGAAGTGCAGCCAAATCGTTTATTGAAACTTTTATGCAAAATACCAGATTTGGGTTACTCCAAGTACAGAGTTAGTACCCTTACTTATTTGGGATTCTAAATGCTAAATTGGGAGGTGGGATGTTTAAGTCTGCTACTTCTTGAAATATCTCTTCACATAATGTGTTCCCCTAAAATATTGAATAAAAAAATTAACATATGGTGTACAGATACAAAGAAGAAGAAACTAAACTAACTCTTTTTTAAAGCGTATGTTTTCAGCGTATGTATCAATAACATGAAAATATATAATTTCAGTTTCAAAATTAAAACAGAAAATAAAAATGCAAAACTAAACGCCCAAAATATATTCGAAAAAAAGGGCAAGTTCAGTTTATTGCTTAACCTTGTTAACATCTCAATAAGACATTTGAAAATTAATATACTTATAAAAACCTCTATAAAAATATATATTTTTAGATCAGATGGAAACCTAAGTTCTTATACTTCTTATAATCAACACTTGATTAAGTTCTTTGTACAAGGTTATCAATGATTTAAACAAATTTGATGCAAAAACACAAAGCATATGTTTCTGGGAAATGTATGAATATAAAATGATAGATACTTCGAGAAATTCGAAGTAAAAAGTATGATCCTGGTTGCTGATATAGATAGATAAATAATTTACATGCACACGTAAGAGTGCAGTGATAAAAGGTATGTTCCTGATTTATGCATAAGTATAAAATAATGTAGATACTTTGACGAATCCGAGGTAAAGATATGCTGATATAAATAAACAGTAAAGTGATTTTAGTATGTGAAAATGTTCTACCTTATAGTACGAGTATGGCTTGCTAATTTATATTCTGGACTCCCAGATGAAAGGGCATTGATATTCCAGTAGTATTTATAACCGACGCAAAGTAATCTTCTTTTGCACTGTGAGGATTCCATTCTAATGTCCCTGGCTCCCATCTAAAGTTACAAGCTACACTTTTTGGATTTGGAAGGTCGTTAAAATCTACTACAAGAAATCCACGTCTCCTAAAAAATTAGATATGGTATCATGAATAACAAAAGTAGAAATAGTGTAATGAATAACAATGCGCAAAGATTATGAGCGAAAATGAAAAGATGAAACTTACGCTGCTAATATTGCTAATTTACCATCACGATTGATGCCCATAGAACTGGCCTATAAATATACAAAACAAAACAAATCAATCTATAAATCACGATAAAAACAAAACAAATTCACAAAAAGCTAACTGATATATTAGTAAATTAAATTTAGAGTATCATCTAATTTTGAAACTTTAAAATGAAGTCAGGAATAAAAAGTTAAATTGAATAGCAATAACAACATCATGAACATATATTAGTCCATTTTTGTCTATTCATGTCCATTTTTGTCCATGGACATATTTTTGTCCACACATACAATCATAAAAAACTTTTACTCATACTTGAGATTTTGATTCAATCTAATTGTGCCTTTTTTATCTTAAGAAAATATAATTTTTTGACTAAAAGTCAGAAAATAATTTTTATTTCTATTTTTTACATTACTTATCTCCGACCTATTGAAGAGCAGAATAAAAAGTAACACTTTATTCCACTATTGTAAGTATTACAATAGTGAAATAAGCAGTATTTTTTCCAGCTGGAATTTGTTTCGATTTGAGAATTAATGTTTCTAAGTTGTATTTTTGACTTATCATTTTCAGGTTATGAAATGATCAATGATGACCTTTTCACATTATACTGTTGCACAAAGAATAATGAAATATCTTTGGTTTACTTCAAGATAAAAGCATAACTTTGTAACTGATTATTTAATAGTTATTTTTTTAGAGTGATAACATAGTAACCACGATATTTACCAAAATAATATTAATTTTTTAAGGCACAGCCAGGCATGTTTAAGCATGCATGCATTCAAATTTGATAAATTGCACTACCTGATTGAGAGCCATTCTTTATAATACCTTAAAGAGTTTTCCTTTAATTGTCCTTTTTGCCAAAAATCAAAAGAACGATTTATTTTAAAGTCAGGCTCTGCTAGTTTTGAGTCTTAAAACTTTATTCAAAAGATCAGGAAAATCCTTAGAGCTGTTTTAAAAAAGACATGATGCAAAGTGCAAAAAGTGATAAAAAGAATTAGTGATGGGGGATATGTCCCAGTTTCCAGTGAAGGTTTCCAGGGATTGAAGTTAAAAAGGAGAAGATTGAAATCAAAAAACACATAGTTGGAATCCATCTCAATGTGGAACAATCATACCATAAATTCAACATGAAAATGTCTGAAATTTGGCATACCAGATATTCAGACCATCCCTGAAGTCAGATAAAGCTAACTATTTGTGGACCCACCAATATGTAAATCATCATTCATAAAAATAATATTAATTCTCATTCTCAAAAATGTTTGATATCTGCCACACTCGTAGTCCAGAACATCTAGAGTCAAAGGAAGAAAGAAAAAAGTTTCAGAACTGTGGCATATAAAGAACTAAAATTTGGGTTAAAAGTTATTCAGACCCTTCATGAAAAAATGAAAAAATACAAAATGAAAATAGCAAAATATGGTTCTGAAGCTAGCTGGGTCCTGAATTCTTGAAAATCGTTTATTTGTCACTAACTCGAAAAACAGATTTTTCTGGACATGCACTTTTTTGCTAAAAGATGCAGAACTATCTGTTGAACACATTTATGTAAAAAAAACATACACATCAATCAGATATTCTCTGGAAAGGCAGATCATTTTGCTAAACAAATTTATCACGTAAAATGTTGCCACTTCTGCAACTTTTTACTTAAAAATTTTTCCACAGAAAATCCAGCTCTGTCACATTCTTCCTAATGTTGACCTCTAACTTCATGCCAAGTTTTGGAAAAATCTCATGACTGATTATCGAGAAAACCCCAGAACATATGCAAAGTTGCAATCACGTACAAGGGTGAGTTTAAAGGACCAAAGTCTGTGGGTCTAAAAAACAATTCTTGAAGGTTAGGGTAATTAATGGATAACTAACTTTTTTTTCTGTCTTCTTGGTAAAATGAACCCCAGAGATATAATCTAGTAAACCAGTTTGTCTGTTTGTCAAAATTCAGAATACAATTTAAGAACTGACAATGCTAAATGTGGTAACATCATAATTCCATATCATTGGTCTACATGATGAGTCTTGATTAATAAATAAGGGATTTAGTTTTTAGAAAAAAGGGTAGAAAAAATTTTTTAATAACAAACTCACATTCCAGTCTTTGTAGTATTGGGCGCGATTAAGAAAGTTCGATCCACCACCTCCATCTATTGAAAAGCTTCTTCCTCTTTCCAGTTCGGTTGAAATAATAGAGCTGTTTTCTATTTTCAACTCACCATCTCTGATAGGAGGAACAGACATTACAGAATGAAACAGCAAAGAATTTTTTACTATTATTCTATAATAGAAATGCAAAAATGATGAAAAGAACTCTCACAATAGCAACACAAAATCAATGATATATACATATAAAACTGTG
>JAUKPT010001795.1:1777-14457 GCA_032273505.1 Nanomia bijuga | reverse complement strand
ACACACACACACACACACACACACACACACACACACACACACACACACACACACACAAACACACACACACACACACATACACACACACACACACACACACACACACACACAAACAGGCCAATAGTTTTAACATAAGATTCTTAATCTTTGACAAGCTAAAGAAACCTCATCTTTAGAATAAAATCCTCAAAAGTATTCTATTGGATTTTGTATACCTAGTTACCTTTTGTAAGACATTTGAGCTCACATTTTGTTCTTCAAGAAGAAAAATAAATAAGGTTTTAAAGGATTTTCTGACTTACTTTCAGTTTTCAGTAGAAATTGAAAATTAAGCTGGACATAATTTGTGAGTCTTAAGTATTTACTGTTGTATTTTCTTCCATTTAAGCCTCACATAATAACCTTCATGGCACAATGGTGAGTGATCTAAACACGAAGCCTCCACAGAAATCACCAAGTGTTGGACCAGGATCAGTTCCACCCGTCCCGGGACCAGTCCCTCCTACTTCGTCATCTTTACCAGGTATGTTGTTTTTTCACCAGACAGATTTTTAATATAGTTAGTAGTGTATGTTGAATTGTTAACATTTAAAAAGAGTTTCCCGAGGGGCAAATCAATCATCTGAAATATCGTACTCTATTCCAGGAAAATTCTAGTATTCTCTTCATAGTTTTGATAAAACCCATTTTTTCCTAGAAATATCGTAAGCCTTTTCAGGGAGTGATTTTACCCCTCGGTGTTTCCTATTATTTCAAACTTTTACATATATTTTATCAGTCTTTGGAATAAGTCTCTGTGGCTAAGTCTATAAAGCTTCATAAGCCAGTGGCAATGTAAATTTGCCTGCAGCAATGCAAATACTGTTTTACTATGACATTACTGTCAATAATATCATGCCTTATACCAACAGCTGGTCACCAGTCATTGACCAGCCTAAGTTGAAGAAAGACTGGCCAAGTTTGAACAATACTGGCCATCATGCCGGCCAAAACTTGTGGTGTCTGGTCAGTCTTTTAATTGGTACTATGATCTGCATCATGGATATGAATCCTTTGGAAATTTTCTGGTCCGTTCCTATGTTTTTCATGAAAGGTTAAATAAATTAACTTAAATGGATAGGGTTAATGTGTGTGTACAACATGTGAATTATTCTCCTATTTCAACTATTGGCAATGGTACGATCTCTGAGTTAAAGCTTTTGATGAAGTATTTGGTCTTTCTTCTAGTCTTTCTACCGGCAAGAATAATATCGAGAGAAAATAGAAAAGAACGATTCATCTTAAATTATAGCTCGAAAACATAATTGAGTTCGATATATTAAGTTCTTGCATCTGTAAATGGCTGTTGTTTACTCAGGGCTGAACTATTTGATCCAATGAAATTACGATTTTATGAATGGATCATACGTAAGATGACATCTGTGTTTGATTATTTCCTAGTAGTAGTTGTTTGGATTTTGATGATTAGTATTTTATTTTATTTTCTAATTGGGTAGATTATTCGGAATTAGAAATGCATGATAAGAATCAGATGAAATATTAAGGGTGACCTGTGCATCTAAATCCTTTACATTTAGTTTAGCAGAAGATGGGTAAACATTAGCCAATTCTAGTTGGTTTGACTACATTAACTGGTTTGAAAGTAGTAAAATAAGGATAGTTCTATTAAAGGGCTCGCTTCTGAATCGGCAACCCTGGATACTCCCAGAAATATTCTCAAAAGTGAATTGTTTCCTGTGGTCAAATGGCTGTTGTATCAATTGTTTGATTACGACTAGAAGCAAACTTTTAAAAAGTTGTTATATCAATGACCTTGACAAAGGCAACTTTTCACTTTATTCGAAAAGCATTTCATATGGAATTGTTTGAAGATTCGAAGAGAATATTCTCCAACACCATCCCTAATTTTATTTGTTAGTCTTTCTGTAGACATAAATGATGATTGATTGCCAGATTTGACAGTCAAATTAGTTATAAAATTATTGCTAATGTTGGCAGAGAAACTAATTGCATATTATAGCTTATTGAATTTATGCTAAACCTTGTTTTAGCTGAAGATCTTTTTGTAGTTTCGCTCGTCATAGATAGGGTAGGTCATATAGTTTTTTCCTGGACACTGATTAATTATAACTTTCTTTATTTTAACTGTTATGTTACTATATTTAGTCCAGCTATGCATTGACCTAATAAACTACACGTAATACTCTTAAAACGACCCCTGGGCAGTTATTTTTCATTTTTAGTTTCTTCTAACGACGAGTAGGTTATATCCTTGTACGTACAAATTTTTATGGATTTAAGTTTGCAGGCGCTTAAGAAGTTCATTTTTTAATTAATGATCAGTTATCACATTTTTGTAATTCTGGTGGTTTCAATAATGTTGGTCGTTGATATATTTTAGGTGATCAGTCTCAGTTTCCTTCTAATGTACAGATTATCAACTTGAAGCGTTTAAGAGATTGCAGGTTCTCATTTGCAGGTAAATCCAGGTAATTTACAGGTATCAAGCTATCAGTTCTGAATAGTGTATCTTTTAATAGCATATGTATTTACTAGAACGTTTACATATCGATGAATCAGTTGAGATACATATTTTGTAGAGTGTAGATATGGTATCATGATAAAAGTACTGCACTGTGAATCCCGATTCTTGTGAAAATGAAAGTGTGGTAAACGTATGTACCTCAGATATTTTACCAATGTACGCGCTTGTTTTATTTGAAATAACCATTTCAATAATGCTGTAAGTACCTCATGTCCTTATTACTTTCAATGCGGCAATAAACCTCTATTGTAACATTTCGTTGAAATGTTTACAAATGATGGCAAATGTATATATTGTTTTAAAACTCTTTCGCTTTGGGAGGGGGTGAAAAAGCGATGCGCGTGTGAGATGCAAATCTCACGATCAACTTAGCTTAACTTAACTAATAGGTCCTTTTATATGTCCGTTATCCACTGTCCACTGAAATGATTTAATTTTACTATCACGGAATTCCGTATTCCTGACGAGGCAAAATCTAAACGTTTCCATTAAGACTTATTTGTCCTTCTTGCTGAACAGCTATTATTACCTCTAAGTGAATATAGTATTTAAAAATCTTATTTATGAAGACTGCGTTATTTTTTTCTATATTTTGCGCCATTATGCTCCTGAGGCAACAATCTGAGGGTAATTCCACCCTTGACGCTCCTTGATTGGCAGATTTTCTCTCCCGTCCATGGAAAATCCCTCTTTACCGCTGCCAAGTACTTGTCAAAAAAAGGCCATAGACTGCAAACAATCCTTCCATACCTTCTTGATGGCAAAACCAACTTTACAAAAAAAGGACTCTTTCAATAAAAAAAAATTCAGCAAAAAGCTTCACATAATCTCTCATATCCAATTTGCTTAATGTTGATTAAAAATAAATAGTTTCTCCTAAAATTCCACTGAAAGGGAAGTTTGGTGATGGTAGTGGTAAAAACAGCAGACAATTTTCATATACGACTGATTTCTGTGCATACATACGCATGCCGGTGTAGCAATTTATGAACAGCATTCTAAAAGTCTGACGTCATGAATAAACTACTTCATCGCGAGTAGCAGGGAACCTTATTGTTGTTTATAAAACTGGCAGGTATTTGCGCCACTGTTTCCATGTGATGTGCACATCTATTTTGAAATTTAATGGTCTGAACATGTTTGTTTACTGGACTAAATGGAAGATATTTCCCTTGCAACTTGCCACGCGTGAACTTTTGTGATATCCTTAAGAGGTGCTTTGTAGTCCTTGACCTTTTCTTATGTATATACCTTTCTTGATATGGCAATCACGGATGTCTATATTGTTTCCAAATATTTCGGGGTAAAGACTTGAACAAGTTAAGTTATCTATTAATAAAGAAGACAAAAGTGTTGGTGCAAAAATCCGCCAAAACAAAGAGTATAAAGAAAATTATTTTGGTAGGAACAAGGCAAGGATCAATATTCTGGCCAAAAATCCTTATTTTTCCCCTCGAATTTGCAGAACCCTTAATTCTTCCCCGTTTATTGCGATATTTATTGCACGAAGACGGCACATCATCTTAATAGAGGTAAAAGTTAAAAGAAATCTCAAAATTGCTAAAAATGTGCTAATAATTTGTAATTTATTCCAAAATTACCATTATTTTTGCTTTTATTGGATCCGACCAGATTATTCGCCCTTAAGTAAGAGTCATTTTCTCGGTAGATATTAAATGAACTTCTACCTAACTTAAGATTTAATCTTTCATTTAGTTTAGCAAATAGCAGTGTGAATTTCAGATCGTTTGGTCACGAATGAAAGAATCAAGACCGTAGCAAATTATTGCGTCTTCCAGTTTTGAAACGGACTAAAGGATTTCTCACAATGTCTACAGCTTTCAGCTCATAATGTCAGTTTTCATTTGAAGTATGATTTGTCATTATGTTACAATTCCAAAACGCATTTATCGGATTTATTAAGTTCTAATTAGATTATCTCATACCTGGAGGTTGTTTTGGAAACATTCAAAATATCTCAGTCAGAGTCCTGCTAGTTGATTATTTTTTGAGGTTTACGCAAAGCACTGACTAGCGCAGTGATAAGAACAGTGGTGATGATTAAATGATTAAACGTTTGTAATAAAATTTAATTGCAATTGCAATTTTTCTTATAAATGAGTGGGTATCTCAGTGGAGGAATGCACAATAATTCATTTGAAGGATTGATTATGTGAAACCACGATAGAACAGTTTGAGAAATCCATCTGTGTAGTGATTGTTTATTGGACCCTTCCAGTCGGTCGGCGGTTCCTATGAAACCAGTCTTGTATGTCCGTCTATCTCCCTGCTGTCAAGTTAGTCTTCATTAGTTAATAATTAAAACATTTTTATCTTGCCGCGGTCAAATCATAATTCGCGGTTAATTTTAATTAACTACTACAGACTGCACTCATCCCATCTAGAAATACGGGCAATTTATTCTAACTATTAACCATAGCTGATATTGCATATATTCATTTCCAGAAGATTTGTGTCGTGATTGGAAGCTATTTCATGGCTTATTTTCGAGAACAGGAATGTTAATAAAGAGGAGAGCAAAATTGTTAGGGAGTGAAATAAGAGGTTCTTGGGTGAATCGTGTTGAAAAATACGACATAGTGCACTATTTTTTCACCATTCACCAGGACCCAGACCAATATTCGACCGCCTGTATCAACATCTTTTTGCAGTAACAACCAGGTCAATTCTCATGGCTCGAATAGGGTATTTGCAAATGCAGTTTCATCTCCCAGAAAATCCATCCGCTAACATTTTTAAGAACACCCATCACATCGCCTTTGTGGATCACTGCTTAGATCTTGATCTCTCGGACTAGTTATCTTATTTGTCCCATGATTGTCTTTAGTTTCAACAATATCTAGGTTTTGCGAGTCTAGTATCCTTTGAGTCCTCCTAAAGACTCTTTTAGATAAATTGTCTATAACTGCTTCACCTGGTGTTGAGTTGCTTAAACAATTTTACATTGATTTCTTTAATGTAGTTCCGTATATCCCACTCAAAACACAAAAGGAAATGCCACTTTAAACAGGCTATTATTAGAAAAATATGATGCCAGTAATTCACCTTCATTAATTGCAAATTACGTTGTTCTTTCATCGCAGAGGACAGGAAAATAATTAAGCATAAAGCAGACCGAACATCTAATAGACGAACAACGTTTTTTCATTAAGATGGACAGCTTATATGTAATATAAAAACAACTGCTGACGTATGTTTTTATATTGTCTCCAGGGATCTGTTGGTTAAAAAACGCTCATTACAATCCACGCAGCGCTAATAAGATAGCAGCATGCTAATAATCAATCTCTTCACAAGCCTTAGTGAATTCCGGCAGTTCTTTGAAGCGGAATAGTTTCATCATGAGTCTTATGGTATTCTTGATTGCCTCTACGTCAACTGTCGAACCGCAAGACAAGAAAATAATAACAACTGCTTTTGAATGGACTTGTAATCGCGCCAAAGCATATTTTCGTCGTAAACAGTGCTCGTTTCCACTTCATTTGACTACAGAAGTTCAATATGAATCTCGTGACATATTTTACTGTTTTTGAAATAGGATCACTTGTACTTTGAATGTCTTATGCAATATAGTTAAACGAACACTCAGTTGAAGTTAATCTTGTCCTCAAGCCCGATCATATTCTTGTTAAATTTTAAGTCGAGTTGTATCGTACCCATTTATCCTCTGAGCTAGTTTTTAAGTTTAAATTGAAATTATTATTGGAGATTTTTATTTTATTTTATTTTTTTGCATAAGATTTTATATTGATATCTCTAAATATAAACATTCTGCAATTTTAACTATTGCGATGAACAATGCAATAGTGGCAGATAATAATTATTTGGATGCAGGTATACACTTGAAAAAACTACTAGGAAAATAGAAGAAAAACCAAAACCACAAGACCCAATACCTACCGGAATATCACTTACAAGGACATGACAGCTAGTTGAATGATCGATGTGCTGATAAAAGAACAGACTTTTCGTGTCAATCCATCCAATGTGAGGGGAAATGGGTAGTCAGTTGGTACCTGGAAACTAAATAGAATTTAAGTCCATAGCTATCCTTTGTATTGATATGTAGTAGTAAATACTTATTTTGCCTTCTTCTAGTCAATAGTTTAGTTTAATGAATCAAAGGTCGATCCGATTGTGAGGAAGAGAGTTCGATAACTAAGATATATCTTTCTACTATTTGATCCAACAGTTGAATTAATTGCTGCTTATCTGATATCATCGTTTATCAAGATGGTTGAAAGCATTAGTGTGTAAGGCCGGTAATGTTAAGAGAAGTTGTAATGAGATAAACCTATCATAATACTTAATAGCATTAAATGTTGAGATACATAGTTTACAACATCAAATGTGCTGATGAAATGTTAGCTCTTCCATTGTAGTTGCAATAACCAATCATATAAAGTAGAAGGAAAGCGGAAGTTGAATTGATAGGCCCTACTGTTGGTTTTTCCAATTGCCCAACTCTGTTTTCATTTGCTTCGGATACTCGATCTATGAAAGCATATGCATTACTGTTGTGTGAGACAAGCGGTGTCCGCTCGCATTGACGATTTCTCTGTATGATAGAATTCATCTTTTGTTAGAACTATAACATCTTTTGATATTAAAAAGAGACCTTTCCTCGTGGTTTTTACATTTCCCACTGTAGGATTTTTCTGAATTAAGACAAATTCTGGTTCTCACAAAATTTGGGAAAATGGTCCCAAAATGGTGAAGTGTAGAATTTCTTTTGGATAGATAAGTTAAATGGCCATATCATCTAATCAAATTTTCAGTTAAAATCATTTGTCAGCTCAGAATTAGGCATTGAGCTCCTAATTCAGTTCAGTGAAATTGAAACAGCCATAATAGTTATGCAAAAAAATGGTCTGAACGTATGAACGAACCAAATGTAAAAACATTTGACACTATGAACCATAACAATGAAATAAAAGAATTTTCTCAAAAAAAAAAATTGTTTTCGTTATACTTGAAGTATTTTCCAATTTGTCAATTGTCTTTACGTAGGTTCTTGATTCAAGAAGTGTGTATTCTTTGCCAACCGTATAACTGCAGTCTGTGATTAATTCTGTGATTAAGTTGACGTTCTAAATGAGAAAGACGCCTTTAGTGGGAGTAACGACGTTTTACCTAAATTAAGCCCTATACTTCTTTGGAAGTATAAACCATTAAAGGTCGATAATTTCCTTAAGCCGACTTAATTCTCTGTACAAATAAGTTGAACTGTTCCAAGTGTCGTATTGGATAGAATGTGTCAGGTGAGATTGCTGATAGGAAATGTTGTTCTCGATGAAAGATTGTTGGACGTGATAAAGTGACAACTTTCTCATAACAATTAGAAAAGACAGACGTTCACGTCACACAGACATCATTAAAATAAGATAATCAACATTTGGAAGCACTCTTCGGTAAACATCATGATGACAGAACAGGTTTTTCAAGTTTTGAAAAACTCATCAATCTTTCAATCAGAATTAGTTATTTTATGTGAAGGACATGTTTTTATAATGTTCCAAAAATGACAGTTTTGAAAAACCTATTTTATGATTGAGGCATTTTCAGCAGTTTTAACCTATCCAGGGTTCTTGGGGTTGTCGATATGAGTCATGAAAGTCACTTTTTATACAAAAATTTTCTTACAGGGGCAAGTTATGAGCCATTTCTTAGCATTTTAGTGCTTTTCTCATTTTTCCATTTTCTCCTTTTCTCCTTCCTATTGTTTCTATATTGATTTTCACTTAATTAGTCCACATCATAACTGCTTAAAGATGCTCTCTCGGTTTAAGGGCCATGATTCGAGGGTTCTTCGGGTCAATACAGAGCTTAGAATTAACCCTAAAATTTATGACTTTATGTAGTCAAAAAATATCAAACATGGTAGGGGCTTTAGTATAGATTCATGCTAGTAAGCCCAAATAATAATTTGATAGTATTGGAGCATAAAAGTTATTATTGGGCTCATACAGGAGCTTGAAATTAACATTACAGAGAAGTGAAAAATAGTATTTTTTGTCATTAAAATACATTTATCTATTAAATAAATGCTATTTAATGACCCTTATGGGGTTAAACTGAGAAGCAGATTTTGCCTAAAGAAATCAAGGTCCTCTAATGGTTCCCAGGCCAGTCAAAGAGCTAATTATTAGCATAGCTATTGCAGATTAATGTTTGTAAATTTCTTCTTGGCGAGAAAATTGGTAATGACAAATTGGTATGACATAGATATAATCAAAAATTTAACATTCATAGGTTAACCATGGACTAAAAAGATGGTTATAAGGGCTATTTAAGAGCAAAATATTAGCATTTTTGTGTAAACAGGGCCTTAATGATAAAGTCTTGTAGGTTTTCACTAATTTATCATTAATGCTAATATTGAACTTTTTTAAGCCCCAAATAACCTCCATAATTGAGAAAAAAATGTTACTTCTGTGTAAAGTGATAAGTTGAGATCATATCTGGAAAGAAGAAATATAATATTTTTTACTGAAAAATGCCTACTTATTAGATTTTAATGAAACTATAGTAATCTTCTGATCTTGGAGAAATCTATGCTAACAAAAAGCTCATAAAACGGCCCAAATAACACTGGAATACCACTTTCTTTAGACTGACTCTGATGTAGGAGTACACACAAATCATTCTCATCTAAAAAGTAGCTCATTACAATAATTAAACTCATTATACAGCCAATTTTTGATTTTGCTGACCAGTGCTAATAAATGGCTCTGTATAGAGTGCAAATAACAATAAAGATGGTTGCTATGGCTCCTAAAATACCCCTAAATAGTTGATCCACCAATATGCAAACTATCATAAATAGAAAATTAATATTTATTGAGATATAGACAGATCTTCGCTAATGCTAACATTCAGCTCCTCTAAAAATGCTAACTTTTGGCTCCTATTTTGCCCGCAAATCAATTGATCGTATCTTTCCATCTACAACTTTCCATATGATGAGACTTGTAGCATAAAATTTAGCTCATTAAGCTAACCATCCAACAAAATGTTAATGCCAAACACACGATGGCTTTTGATAAGAGCTGATTAGATAAACCACCTAATTTTGGAACATTAAAAAAACACGTACTTAATAATTTTAAATGCAAATTTCCATGATAATCATATCTAATCAATCTAAGTTCTATTTACATTGCAAAAATTCGCGATAAAATTCGTAAACTCTGCCAATTCAGTAAATGAAATTATGATCACCGTAAATTTAAGTAGAAATATGTATGCAAAAGTAATATCAGATGAATGCATCTCGAAGAGTCGACAAAGAATCTTGACCTTTTAATTTTTACGATTTCAATATTTTGATATTATTCGTCTCGTTCACTGCATAATCTTATCATTGGGATCAACATAATTATCATGGAACAGCTTGCTGTACACACAGATCTCATCGAGATTTTGTCGTCCTATGTCCCACTTGTCCTGGGGTGACAACTGTTCAACAGTGCATTCCGTCAACATTAGCACAAAACAAGATTTTGTGTATTTATACGAAGTCATGATCTGAAATTAATTTGAAATTAATTGTTATCGCAGAGGGACGATAAATACATAATGATCGCAAGAGCTGGTCATCTTTTAACACTTGAGTGACGTTGAACATGAGCGATAAAGCATACATCTGATCCATGCTCTTGTTTGCTTTCCGAATTTGCTTAAAACTGTGTGTATTTTGTGTGTCAAATATTGAGGAAAATTGCTGAGAAATTGCTGTGAAGTAATATGAACTCGACGAGCAAAGTAAACTGAAATGGAGAGATGAATTTTGAAGAAAAAATGATTGCAGAGATATTAAGAATAGATGGATGATGAAGCCTTTTTATTAGAAAGAAGATTTTTTAGAAGTATCTTTTGATCAAAATCTGATCTGTAAATCTGTCTTTTTAACGATTGTTAACAATCTGCACTTGTTCGAATTTGTTATACTTTCAATTGTTAATTTGTTTCTTCCTTTTAAGTTTTAAGGTTCTAAATCACCAGAATCTCATTTTCCAAAAAAAAATAAATATTTAGATGACTTGTTGAAAAATTTGTTTACACTTGATAGTCTCAAATCAGGTCTAGACGACGAAATTTAACCGGCAAACTACAGATTTGAGAATTTGAGAATTTTTCGTCATCACATTTACTATTGCAAAGAAAGAAAAACATCATACTTCCACTCCTCGCCTGTAAATTACGAAAAAATAGCATTCAATTTTGTTTGTTGTATCTTGCTATTCATTTACATTTTATATTATGTTTATCTAATCTCACTAAAGCCAATTCTACTAACAGGATATATAAACTTCCTCAATAAAAAAATATGAATACCTCTCAGAATTGTTAGTGATATTTTTAGAATAATTTACAAAAATGGATAGGTCACTTTTAAAAACACAATAGGTCATTAAATATATTGTGAAGTGATTCGTGAAGAGAGGAGGTGTCTGTTAGTAATGGTTTTTCAGCCACCGGAATGACGATGTTTACTGTTTTACTACACGCTTTTTTATATGAAAATATACTATATATGAATATCTAAGATGACATTTGACAAAAGGTTAAGAATAATGCTAAGAATATCGTCATCTTGAATTTCCGTTAAGAAATTATTTTAATAAGTTCGTTTTTGTTTGTTTTTTACTCAATCCACAAAATCAAGAATTTGATTCATAATAAAGGAATTTTGAAAGATTAAAAATTGAATTAAAATCAAAAATCTAGGGTATAATTTTAAAATTACTTTCCTACATGATGTGTACTAAGAATATGCTAAGAATAAAGCAGGATGAATTTGGCCAAAAAGTTAAGAATATTCATCTTGAACGAAAAGAACTATTTTAAAAAAAGCGTGTACTTCCATAGTACTGTATTCACTGGTAAACTGTCAGGAAAGGGTGGATGGTTTCCATGGTTGAGTCCAAAAAACGTGTAAAAAAGGCTGGGTAATATCCCCATTTTGAATCAAATTTTGTCTGGAAATTTTGGTGCAACGCGATACAAATCCTCATAAAGAAACTATAGAACCTGTTGCATTGTTTTACCTGCACATGGACTGTACGTTGAATAATTGACCGAGGAGAATCTCAATTTCATTGGAAGATAGGGCTAATGTTGACCTGTGTTGACACGAATCTTCCGCCATTCTCCCAAAAAAAGAATTGTCATTATTGCGAAAGCCTGCGACCGGAGATCTACAGAAGGAACAAAGTGAGATTTTTTTAAAGAACTGGTTATACACTATATACTCTATACAACAAATATTTTGTTTTTACAATATGTTGATTAAGCCAACATTAAATAATCTTTAACTAAATAATATCAAACAATCTAAATAATGTCAGAGACGAACAAATAAACTAAAAAGCGTTTTGTACTTAATGCTTGTTTGTGGCTTTCCTAATGTTTTTTTAACGATATGGTTTAAGAACAAATTAGCGATTATTAGAATGTAGGCAACAAGTCATTGGATAAACCGATTTAGACCGACATGTTGCATTTATTTTTTATCCTTTTTGAAATCTTGATCAAGATAAAGAATTGATTGATTGAATAACAGCACTATAATTAGAGATAAATTAAGATTCCCAAATATTTTTTTAAACTGTTTTTTGAATAAATCCATTTTCGATTATTTTTCAGACAACTTCCTAGATGAATTTTTAATTTCCTTCATTTCTGTTTTGAAATGTGTGTATGCTTACTTTGGAAGAAAACAAGAAACGATTAAGGTGACATTGTCAACGCTTTATGTCATGCCCTTATCTCTGAGTATGTCAATTCGAAGTGTGAACAATTGAAACTTTATCCCTATTCAACTGGTGCCGCATTTAGAAACAAATGATTGATCCTTTTTATATATTTCTTCTAGATGTGATTTTAAACGACCATCGTAGAAAGGGGTGGTGTCCTGCAGCGACATCAGAATCTAAAACTTTTGAACTATCATCTTATTACTTTCCCGTGATCATTGTGAGGAAATCTTCATAATTGACGGTACCAGTACCAGTACCGTCAGCTTCCCGTACCATTTCTAAGATGTCGTTATCAGAAAGATCTTCTCCTAAAGCGTTCATGACAGTTTTTAGTTCGTCAAATGTTATCGAAC
>JAUKPT010001794.1:0-14460 GCA_032273505.1 Nanomia bijuga | reverse complement strand
ACAATCACCAACATGGCAGAATGATTTCTTCACTTCTAGTCGTTATAAAACCCCGAAATATTTAGGGATAATGATAGAAATTTAGACACTTATCTAAAAGGAATTTTATTTCGGCTCATTAGGAAACGAGTTATGAGAGATTTTATACCAGGGGGAGGGGCTGATTGCCGATCGGTTAATGTAAATAATCTTAAATAGTAAATAAGTAAGAATGAACAAACGTGCAGTACAGTGTATCAGTCTTCATCTTTCATTTCATTTATCTCGCTCAAGTTTGACATTGATGACCTGATGAAATTGTTGTTATTAAATGTTACCGTTTAAACTTTTAAAAATACCCGTTTTAAAAATATCTGCGACGACAACAAGGTGATGTTAGACAAGGTGTGAAAATAAAGTCGGGCATAGCTATATAGGCTCCTTCGTTAACTTTAGTTTCGACGAGGAAATTTGTATGACTGTCACATCTTAATTATCTATCTTACCATACATCAACTGACATCGCATATATTACCTAACATCACTATCAATAAAATAGAGTCTCGGAGAGCATTATCATTTTTTAAAACTTAGACCGTGTATATATTTTTGCTTTTATTATATGTTTATTTTCAAAAACCGAGGTAGATATCACTGCCTACTACCTCTTTGACCACGTGATCAACGAAAAAGTGAACAAAGAGTTATCGAGAGATCAAACAATAGCCTTCTAGACCATCTTCTTATTTCTATGTTTACATCAAATACAATCTAATCAAGTATGATTTTAGACTTATTTAGAACAGGTCTGAACGGATCTAAGAAATGATATAATTGCAACTTTCCTGAGTAGATAAACTGAATTCTGAAAACTATATCCTAAAATGTTCTATCATTTCTTCATATAGAAGGTTAAAAGAAGGCAAATCCTCATTTCTCGGTTCTTATTCAATTCCTAACCCTTGTTTTGTTGATTAATGTCCTGCATCAGGCACAGCGCCACCGGGTGGGCTAGGGGGGATATAGCCCACTCACTTTTTTGGAACCAAAGATTTTTTTCCTATTAGGAAAAATTAATCTGTGTACCATCGTTTTCAAAATATGTCTCAGCCCCCTCACTTTTTAATTGGCAGCGCCGTGCCTGTGCATCTTCTATTATTTCATTTTTTACTACATCAGACACGTAGTTGTTGAAAGTGGAGCGATTTCTAAATGTTAAGATATTGCGAAAGTTCTTAAAATGCCAGATTTCTCGCACATCTGTCTAACCTTTTGATTAGGTACAGTTGTATTGAAAATGAATTTTTGCCTACGAAGATTAATTATGGTAAAAAGTAAACAATAACTATATTTTGGGGTGGGTGTCATCTAGATGTCCTAAATATTTATAAGTTTATGATAAACATGGTGTCATGGTGGTGGTGAAATAAACTTGAAAAGTCTGATAAGTATATATGGGTCAGTATTAATGTTGACCCCGCTGTCAATATCAGGAAAACAACAGATTACACACAAGAACGACTAGAAGTAAATTAGTCAGAGAAGATGGCTTTAGCCAAGCATTTGATAAATTTTAGTGGATTACAAAACATACAAGAATTCTCACTGGGTAAAACCTGTGCTTGGAAAAACCCAAAAGGTTTTTAAACATTGAGATTTGCCGTGTTATAGTTTCAGAGCAAAAATGTCACTAACAAAAACTCACCGGTTTAAAGTAAAAAAACTTCACTGTTCAACTAATTTTCATCAAAATTTTTACAAGGTCAGTTTACATTCTGCAGTTTTCACCGGGTCTATCATTTTGAGGGTTGTTTCTCAACAATATTTTCACCGGGTCGGAACTGACCGGGTCACTAACTCAGGATGTTTAACTGACATCTTTGAAAACAATGAAAAAATAGTATTATACAACATTAAACCATGGAAAAAAATAGCTCCAAATATTCTATCCGCCGTTTTTTTCCTATTTTGAATCTTTAACTTCAAACCAAATTTCAAAAAAATTCCACGAACGTTTTTTGAGACAAAACCCCAAACATACGCACATTAACTTTCGAATTAAATTTTTCTAAAACAAAAAGATTTTTTTTTCAAGAAATTTCTTAAAAAGTTAGCTTTTTTGTATTCATTGGAGATCAAATGGTTATTAACATATAAAAGTGTAACATAACCAATTTAGGCAAAAAGAAATATGTTTTAGGGGTTTTAAAGTTTTTTCTCTTCAGGATATAGAAAAACTATGTGAACTAAACTGGTCCAAATAGTAGTCTAAAATTGTTTCAATTTGGTACTTAATTTAAATTCGAACTTACGTAATTAAAAGAAAGTACCACTTTTAAAATCTAGACCAAAAATACGTATTTTGGTCTTTTTTCTCTATTAAACAGATATCTTTTAGTGGATTTTTTGTAGGAAGAAACTTTTGATTTATCTAAAAAAAACAAGAATGTTAATGTCGTATCTAGAAAATTAATTGATTAACGACATACATTCATCTTTAACTTTCTCTGAGTCGTTTTCTTTTCATTTTTCTCTTCTTCCTCTTTTTTAATTTTCATTAAATTTACATCATTAGATAGAGAGAAAAAATCTGCTTTTTTTGGTATAAAAATAGGCAACTTCTGATAACTTTTTCTTGGAATATGTTCAGTTAAAGTTAATATTTCCTCTTTCTGATACGCACTGTAGCGCTATATAAATTAAACGCAAAAACTTTCATTGAAATAACAACAAGAATACATTATAATAGATAATTAAATGTTATGACAGATCGTATACACGATTTTTTTTATAAGCAACCTTAGATATTGATCAGAACTCAAATTGCTTATTTTCTAAGCCAAAATCCCTACTCAAGTTGCTTAACTAGTTGCTTAATTTTCCAAACTTGTAAAATTGAAACGAAGAAAAAAATACCTGGGTATATCACCCAAGACAACCCTGTGAAAAAATCTCAAAATCACTTATCACGATGTGACAATGGCTTTTGATACTTCTCCACAAAACTGTCTCACGCGAAAATACAAAATCATGCATAATAAAGTTTCTAAGGGTAGTCAACTTTCTAGTTGCTTAACCAGTTTAGGCTCTCGGTACTGGCGTTGCTTATTTTTTTACAAACACGAGTAGTATTGCTTATAAAAAAAATCGTGTATTCAGCAAATCACTGAGTAGTTTGATACGAGCCTTAAAAAATTAAACTGAAAGTGTAGTATAAATGACGTTTTCTATAATAACTCAAGAATAACTGGGTCAAAAGATCTACTCTATACGCATATACTAGTAAAAACTCAAATTAAATGATAAAAATACAGACGATATATTATCTTTAATAGCAAAAAGGGATAAGTGCCCATATTTATTCGCTACTTGAACCTAAAATTTGAAATTCTTTTTATACATTTTAGGTGTGCCAAGAAAACCCACACGTTGATTGGTTAGATTTCTTTTTTCCTGAGAATTTTCCTGATGTGTGGTCGGGTATAGAGCAGGCTATGGTATACCTTTATGAATGTCAGATTTGAGGTTAAATTTGGGATGAAATAAGGTCATTTTTGGAATATCTTTGCTTAACTACTCATGTACTTGTATACTAATGTTGGATTAAGAAGAAATATGTAACACAATTAAATTTCAGTCAAAGATAGAAAAAATAATCAAATTGGTAATCATTCACGTTTATATATATATTTATATATATATATATTTAAAAAGAGAAATGCAGTCAAAATTAATCAATTAATTGTACGTGAGTAATTTTTTTCACAAAATAAAATACAAATAACTTACCAGAATTTTCCTTGAGGGCTATTGATATTAAAGTAAATATAACATCCCATATTTTTCTTTTCATAATCTGTTTCTCTTAAAAGTGCTGTGCCTATCGAAATTCTGTCACCTAAAAAGATAAAATTAATATATTTACATATACATATACATATATATATATACATATACATAGATAGATGTAGATATAGATATAAAGTAGATATTGGTTCAAACCTTCATGCTAATTTGTTACGTGTAATTCTGTACTCTGTGAAAATAATTAGAAAACAGCAGGTGGGTGGTTAAAGTTAGAAAGTAGATGGTTAAATGTATAGTTTTTCTCGAAGGAAATGTATAGTTTATAGTGTTTGAAAACTTAAATTTAGAGGATTGATTAGTAAAAAAAGCAAATTTATTCAAAATTTTAGTGTATGTAACACTTGAATTCAGAGATTTGATTACTTAAAAAAGCAATTTCCTTAAAGGTTTATAGTGTATTGAACACTTATATGTAGAGAATTTATTGGGTAAAAAAACAAATTCATTGAAGTTTTTAGTGTATTAAATCGTGTAAAGATTTAGAATATTGATTGAACACTTAAGTTAAGCTAATCTTTTCACTTGACATCATTTGTTTATTCACTGTCGGGATTTTTATTATCTAACTAACCTGCTTAAACAAACATTACCTGCGACATTACCTATAGAAATCGCAACAATTTTTACTTTCAGCAAGGGATATATAAATATCTTTCGAAATTATGTGCAAAATGTTGACGCCAACAAGTCCTTTGGTATAATTCCATTAAATAAACAAGCAAACTTTTTTGCTTTTTTACTAACTTTCATTCTTATCTACATACATCATTTAGTATCATTAGTAATTTCATTATCACCTTCATAAAAAATATCTTTCCACATATCAGATATCTTTCTCTGTACTACTAAACTGAATTAACCACCCTAATTTAATCAACATACTCAAGAGAAGTTACGATTAATCACCCAAACCTCACTTTACCCATCGTTTTGTCGTTTAAAATGAGGTGATAAAAACAGCTGTTTTTTAATCGACTAAAATATTTTTATCGATTTTATGCAGCTGATAAAAGAGGGCGATTTTTAATCACCCAGAGTACTTTAATCGGTCTAGTGTAAAAACATCTAATAACAAAATCTTGCAAGATGTTTCAACTTTCTTAAATCTAGTAGCTTTTTAAGTCTGCAAAATTCCTGTTCTAACCAAATATAAAAGAAGAATTAACTTTTTTAAAAACTTTTTCGTCATGTGCGTGTGACGTAATTTGTTATATATTTGTATATAAATAGATGAGATCGCGTTAAAAAAATGTAAAAGAGCCACGGCATGAATTATTTACAAGATGAAAATGAAATGAAAATAGATAGATCATTAGTTCGAAAAGGGGCTGGTCTAGAGACGAGAATATATATTTGCACTTAAGAGGCTGTTTATATGGAGAATTTGACCCGGGTAAAAGAGATTTTCATTTTTTTTCCTTTGGAAGGTATCGTGCTAAGTTTAAAGCACGTACTTATCAATCCTTTATAAATAGAGCCTTCTTAAATTAAGGTTCGAAAATACATTTGTATCGTAAAGAGATAATTCACCTTTTTAAAGCTACTTATTTTGATAGGGTCGATTATAATCATTTGAAAGAAATAGAGATGTCATACATTAGATAATGATGGAATTTACCCTTCCCGGGCCTTATTTCCATTCATTTCCCGTGATTATTACTAGATATATTAGGTTGAAAAATAGTTTTTCGAGATGTTAAGCTGATTCGTATTCCTACGGTTGGATTTACAGTCGTTTTTCTCATTTTTCTCCCATTCCTCTTTTTCAATTTTTATCAAATTTACATCATTAGAAAGAGAAAAAAATTCTGCTTTTTTTGGTATAAACCCAAGTATTTCTTGGAATATATTCAGTTAAAGTTTCTGTTTCCAATTTTTTGATACGCACTGTATTTAGAATAAAGGAATAGAATACTTAGATGCATCCAATTGGGATTTAGGGATTTAGATCATTTTTGATCTAAATGATGAAGAGGAGTTTGGTGAGATTTATAAAGAATAAGAATAGAGCGTATCAAGATATTCGACAAAAAGAAATAGCTAAGCTTATATACAATCTTCTCACAATTCGTTTAAAATTAAATCAGAAATGAAAGCGAGGAAGAAAGTATGTTCCATTATCCAAGAGTTTAAAATAATTAAGCAGGAAGCACCTCAAAAGAATTTATTTTTATGAAAACCATCATTAAATCAGTTTTTTTTTTTTTGAAAAGTTTGAAAATAGAATAGAAAAACAACGGGATCTATAGAATTACTTATTTAACCACAACTCTCCAAGGATAAGTCTAATTCGTTTGGAATATTATCTCAGCACAAATATCATTGTAAGAGCTTACTGACCTGAAAGTTAGAAGTTATCACAAACTCATGATTTGCTAAAAATTAGGGAAAACCTTGTGTGTACATTTAGAGGGTACTGTATATTTAGATGAACATCTACCTATACCTAAATTCATAAAAGATGCACGATTAAGACCATAAGGATAAAGTTTTGAAGTTTTAGCCAGTGGCGAAGAAGAGCTTCTTATTAATTTCATAAAATACGGTATGCAACTTCAACTTGTTTCAAGGAACGAACTTGATAAATTCATTATTGCCATGTTGAAAAATCGGAAGAATAAGAGTTGGTAGAAAGTATATTCCTTTGCTAAACACATTAAAAAAACTGTGCATTCTGACTGCCCATGTTTCATTTCATATAAAAAGATGTAAAACGTGAAATAAAATCTCATTCTATTTTAGATATTGTATATAATCATGCAAATGATGATCACTAATGTCGGAAAGTTTTTCAAAAAAATATGTGATGATAAAACATAAAATCATGAAAAGAAATCTCCAGAATATATCTACATCATCATTTGGCCTGACTAGGGGTCACAAAACACCACGTAACTTCGTAACGAATTAAGATAAAATAAAAATGAATACATTTTTGAAATCAGCTAAGATAGCCAAATAAAATGATATCAAAATTTTGCAATTTTTCTTCATTGACTTAAAAAATTACATAAAAAATGAAAAAAATAAATAAAAAATGAGTAAAAACGAGCACAAAATAACAAAGTTATGGCTATTACAAAATTCTAGTCCTAATATTTTGACAGACTATAGTACCCTGTAGTACCTACAGTAAATAATCCTAACTTTGAGAATATAGAATGATAGATATATGAATGATTATATACCGGGTTGGGTGGTTCAAATAAAAACTTCAAACGTTTGAGCACTGGAAACCGGACAAAATACTCAAATAAAATTGAATTTACTTTTATGAGACAAAAATAGGTTTTATTTATATTTTGAGCTATCATTTGTTAAATTTGAAACATTACTTTCTAACTTTTTTTGATCATGTACATATTTTACGATGTCATTGATTAGGAAATTCCTTTAGGAAATAAAAATAAAACGAGTATTAATTTAACGTTAAATTGGAAATAATTTTTTTTGATGACTTTTTATGAAAAAAATTGCAGTTATGAGTAGTATTTCCTTGAATAAGTTCTTCTTTTTCAAAATGCCACGTCTTGCTAAGGATCTAAGGGTGTAGTCTCTTTTTAAAATAAACAAGTAAAACTTCTAAACTTCTTTCGGTAAAATATTTAACAAAAAAAATGTTATGACAATGAAACTGTATCTTATATCTAACGCTTGTTTTTCCTCACTCACACAATTACAACATTTAATGACCTGTTTTTAACACTCTTTAGCACTCTTTGAAAATTGATTTTTAACTTTTAAAAGCCATAACTCAAAAAGTATAGTCTCAAATTTTATCAACAATAGCTCAAAACTTAAGTCTACCTTCCCCTATCACCTTAAGAAAGAATTTTCTCTAAGTTAATTTTTGATTAGGTGTGACAGATCGCCAACCGTTAGAAGTTTATTTTTGAACCATCCGGTATGTAAACATTTAAGAAAATAGAAATGGAAATGATATACACCTTGAGGTTCATCTTTTGTCAGCCTTAAGTTTTTAAGCAGTTTTAAAATATACCTTTGAAATCCAGTAAGATCATTGATTTATAGATCAAAAAAAGCTCTACATTACCTAACAAATGATGAAATTGAGATACATAAAACATTAATTATAAAAACCTATTTGTAGATAAGATATGCTTTGTCTTTAAATCAAAGGTACTTTTTCTTGACTTTCACTCAGCCTGGGCACTAGTTCTTAAGACGTTCTTGGTTTTTGAGAAACTCTTTGCTTATTGAAAAAACGTGTATTGTAGGAACAAACCACATTATCCCTAAAACTTCTCTTAATTTGTATAACACACTAAACTTGCCTTAAACTACCAACCTTGTCTAAAAAGCATTATGTTGAATCAATAAATTTTAATAATTTTCTTCGTTATCTAATTGATTCATCTCCTTGAAAAAAAAAGTTTGTTGGGTTAAACATTTCACTTTCACCTCCCAATGCTTTCAAAAAAAAGGTTATGGGTGATGGTTGCTCTCATTTAGCCATTAGCGGCATTGAATAACTACTTAAAGAAACTTTCAAAACCCCGAAAAAAGGAGTGCGGGAGAATGGACGTGTGTGAGAAAGAGAAAGGCATTTGTTGTCTTATTTTCAAAACATATGTTTGCTGTTCCTCTTTTATCGTCATAAGATCCACTTTAATTCATATCGATAAGGATTTTTTCGAAAATATATATATAATTTGAAATATGTAATTGAGAATAAAATCAAATTCATTTGTGTTATTACATAAAGTGCTAAAGTACATAGAAACTATTGTGGACTGAATGATAAACAAGAACGTAATGCAGTTACGAAAATATGAAACATAGTTCTGCCACATTGATTAACATAATAATAACCGACCAGAATTTCATTCAACCTAGAGAAATTGAAAATTGTCTCAGTGCGCAAGGATAAGGAGTACACAATGCTTAAGCGAAATGACTGTAACACGTTTAACTTAAATTTTTCCATGTTTCAAAATAAAATGAATTATTTTCTATATACCTGCATATTCCATTAGGAATGATCCTTTCTGAAAGCTTGTGTCTGTGAAAACACCATGACCTAGAAAAAGAGGAAACATTTCAGTATTTCAATTCTATCTAAAATCAAAATCAAAATCAAAAAATTTTTTTTGCAAACAACGAAAACATTAAGGCAAATACGAATGCAAGTAAAAATTCATATATTTCTACATCTATACGATTCTGATGGCTTCTTTTAAATTTGTTTACTTAAAAAGTAAAATAGAAAACAGAAGATATTCCTTTAAAGAAAAAAATACAAAAACAAAAAAGACTGCATCAACATCACGAAAATTTAAAACAAGAAAAACATGAAGAATTACTGCTGAAGAGCAGCCGGAAAAATGATTAAAAATCCTTACCAATAGATTCGTTGATGAACTTTATAGTAAATCCATACAGTGGATCTTTTCCCGATCCAATATATAGAAGAAAGTCTTCCTCCTTTTCGTTTCGTCTTGTTCTACGTTGCATGATTGTATATAGATAACTGTTAAAAAATATTCTCGTTCTATTTTATAATTTGAATACAATACAAATAATTCTCCCTTTATCTTTCAATGCAGAAGGTGTGCTATTGATGTCAATCTATTATAATCAATATTTAACATATCCGTTGTTAAAACCGTGAAATAACAGATACCTTTTCATTAGACAAACTTTATCTAACTTATTTTGGTGATTTTAAGTTATACCATTCTCCAATAAAAAAAATACATTTTTTTGCGCGAAAATCAAATCTATATACCTAATTATTTTTGTAACATCTTGTGTAACGATTTCATTTACAAAATGGAGTTCTTTCACACTATCTATTTTCTTTTTAACGAAATTTCGAGAGTTTTTGACCGCCCTGCTTTCAGTACTAGACAATAGAATCAAATTGAAAAGATTGAATCTTAATGAATATAAGTTATTTTTCGAATAAAGATCTCTATCTATAGATTATATGCAAGGTACTCCTGTGTGTGATAATTTAATTCTATTATTGTTCATGCCAGTGATACATCCTAAATAGTGCACATATTTGGAGAAGTAATAACTTTATGAAAAAGGTGAAAAGACTTATGTAATGATAGTGAGTACAATGATATTCTTGCTTGTAGATTTTTTTGATACATGTATCAAGCACCTTTGAAAAACTTGATGAAAAACTTCTCACCATGAAAATACATAAAAAAATAAATGTTAGCAACAATAAACCAAAATTAATGAGAAGTTATAATGTGCACACAAAAGTTAACTATGTGTCAACAATTGCATCATATTTTTTAAGATATCATTTATAAAAAATCTTTAAGTCAAAATCTATTTCCATAATTTTTCTTAGGTCATAACTTATTTCGTAATCTAAATTTTCTTTAAAAAAGAAAATAGTATCTTAATCTACAGTCCTTTTCTAAGAATGAGCTAAAAACTCGTCAAAATAGTTATTTCAATCGAAGACCCCTTAAGGGGTCTATGATTGAAGGAATTAACGGGGTACATGAAGCATAACATTTATATTTCGAGATCTCAAGACTCAAAAAGCAACAGTAGTTTCTCTTCCTTTTCCATCATTTCATGAAGGAAGAAAAATTATGACTAGCAATTTAGAAGTCCAGTAGTAGTAGGGTGACCTATGTAATCCCGTTCGAATTTTGTGTCACAATTGTTGTTTTTTTGTTGATTATGCTAGAATAAGATCTGAAATTTATGAAAATCATAGGGGGTAATTTTTCCGGCCCAGTGGAGTTTTTTGGGCCCCGTGGGGTCAAAAGGGGTTAAAAAGTCCCAAATCTTGTATCTCACGAACTGTTGGTCCTAGTAAATTAATTAACCCCTCTTTTATCAGAGAGTGCATGTTTCTATTCGTGTTTCTTTTATTGTATACCCGTTAGAAAACTGGAATTGCCTAAAAATGCTAAAAAATGGTCAAAATGTTTAAAAACAAGTCAAGAATCTCAAAAAGTCTGTCTCTCACGAATATCTAGTCTTATACTTTTTTGACCCCTCATTTTGTTCAGAAGGTGCATGTTTCTATTAGCGTTTCGTACATTCTATACCTCTAAAAAGAAGTGCCTAAAAATGTTGAAAGATAGTCAAAATGGCCTGAAACGCGACGAAAAGGTCCAAATTCTGTATCTCGAAAACTATTAGTCATAGAAACTGTTTTAACCCCATATTTTGATAAGAAAGCTCATGTTTTTTATCAATATTTAATATATTCTATAACCCTCAGAGGGCCAGAAGAGCCTAAAAGTGTGGAATGATGGTCAAAATTGTTTTTTCACGGAACCTTTCTTTCAAGATAGTGCTTCAAAAGAAAAAATGACAAATCAAACTAAAATATAACTTCAGTACTACTATACTGCAGTCTTTCATATAAACAGTCAAATATCCATTTGTTCGTCATCTTCGCCTTCTTCCTCTTGGGGTCAATCATTGTTGATTTTACAGAGAGGGATACACGGCAAAATGTTCTTTGCACATTTGCAGTTAACAGAGCAATTTTTCTTACACCCGCACTTGACAAGTTCAAGGATTGCAATCGGAGCAGGCGGTATCAGGCATCCACACCACCTCCACTATTAAACTGCGAACCGTTTTGTTTGCTTTTTAAGCAGTTCAAATTGTATTCTTAATACCGGTTGTCTAAAGCATTTATAAATCTTAGCTAAAACCTGTTTAAACCTATTGAACTCTACTCAATTATGATAAAGGTTCTTCAAGGTTAAGCAATCGTTAAGTTAAACAAATCTTCAAACAGATTTGATGTCAGTTTTTTTTAGAAAAGTAAAAATGTCTTAACATGTATAACATATTTTAATACATGGGTGCCTGGGTTATCTTCTAGTCAGTTATCATATGTTGTGTATTTTCTTTTTTTGATTTTACGTAGTATAAGATTGATTTATATTCTGTTATATCAAAAAAAGAATTTGTGAGTTGATTTCACAAATTTTGTCATAAATCAAGGGTTGAAATTCTGAGTTTTCTTAAGAAAACGTTACAGGAGCAAATAAACTTTTGAAATATCGTTGTCTCGTTGCCTCGTTTTCTCATTTAGGTTAATAGAATTAACGAGCTTGCACGAATGTATCTTAGAATAGATTTTTCTTAATTTATCAATCAAAAATAAAAAAGTTTCATGATATCTAAACTAATTTGAAAAACTCGGGTCCTATTTTTCTTAACAAAAATAAACAAGTGAATGAAAACTTAACTTTATGATCAATATGTGTTACCATAATTGCACTTAATCCTTTTTACACCTTTAAGCATTTCTGTACAAACACAACAAACGTAATAGGACAGTGTACGTTACCTGTTAAATAAACACACCCGTATTGTTTTTAACCTAACCTATTTGTTTCTGTCCTTGAGAAAGGAACATGTACATGTACGGCACCTAACAAAGACACTTTTTTCTTTTATTAAAAAAAAATAAGGGATTAAGCGTAAAATACAGTAACCCTTTCTTTTTATATTAATATGTTTGCTTAAAAACTAACACTTCTTTTGTTAAAAAGATAATTGGAGATTAAGCGTAAAATATCAGTAACACTTTCTATCTACTTTTTCGGCCTCCAATATTTTACCTTACCTCAAAATTAAAAGTCCGTGTTTTAAGTTAAATCTTAGGTGAAGATAAAATCTTTTGACTCTATCTTTTAATTATAGCAACCATTCTGCTGATTGAGTATACTCTCGGATAAACCCTTCCTTTACTCTTCTTGATTAACTCTTAAATATTGGTTTTATCTCATACACTTACTACAACTTTTGGACCAACGACCCTTCGGACCAACGACCTTTTGGACCAACAACCCTTCGGACCAACAACCCTTCGGACTAACGACCCTTCGGACCAACGATATGGACCCGAATCAGCCATATCTAGATCAGAAAAATCATTTACACCGAGTAATGTGCAGCTGTCGATTATGCCATCATTGTCGTTGAGAGAAAGAAAAGTTGAAACCAAGTCTTTTTTAAAATACTAACAAACTTTCCTCCCCAGTATGCTCCTGGAAAGTTGTTAAGGCCTATCAATGCCTTCACTTTTTGTTTTCCAGACGTTCTGGAATATCCACCCCCCCGGTACCTTGCACCTGTACCAGTCAACATTATTAGCTTAGTCATTGCACCAAGATAATTGTTAGCTGCTAGGTCTATTAGCATGATGAAAACATCAGTATCAGAACATCGTACTTGGACATCTCTGCACTTATTAAGCCTGACAGTATCGATAACATGAAGGGGAATCAGAGTATCAGCTTCTTCGTGTCTGTGAACTTCCAGATTTTTGTCAATGGAGTGCGGATCGTTTACTTTGGTGCACTGATGAAAAGAAACAATGAACACCTGGTTTGAACCTTTATTCTGCTTGAGTATGGTTTCTGAAAGGTATTTTGTAAGTCCACTTTTCGTGGTTGACGATGGAAGTAGGTCTCTCAACGAGATAGTGTTTATATTCATTTCATCATGTATCTCGTAATTAATTGTAGACGCAACATCAGATGTAGCTCTGTGTCCTCTAGTTTTGGATTTGAGACTATTCTCTTTGTAATGGTCAAAGATCACACGAATTTCTACGTATCTTTTGGACATATTCACTATTTTCATAATGAAAGCATCCTTCAATTGCTTGATGGCAACCATGCCTGGTGTCTTTTTCATCGAATTGACAACACTCATTACATCAATTATCAATATCGCATTTTCTGGACGATCAGCATAAAATTTCCAATCGATTGATATACAACATTATGAATATTTAATGAGTCGACAAAAATTCCCCTCTATGACGTCATAAAAAACCATCATGCCACGGTAGGTTAGTTTGTTACAGTTATTTCTCTGTCTATTAGGTCTGATATGAATTGAACCACTTTGTGGAAAAACTATTCTTAAAAAGAAATGTTAGCAATAATGAATGTGTAAGCCACATTTTCTCTATCAGATAAGATTATGGCATTTTGAGATACAATTCTGGAAATGATTGAGCAAGACTACAAATGAAAAAGATTCTATTTTTCTATTTGGCATTGAATTTACTTTCTTTGAAAAAAATTTACCAGCAATTTTTTTTTTTTGAGTTTTTTGGTTCGAATTTTTGTGATAGAAAATGATATTATGATATACGTTTTACCTTATATTCCTGAAGAAGAAGCACAATAAAGCTGACAATTTGCTCATGCGGACACTTTTGTACTGACCAGATTGATTTCTATTGATTTTAGTACAATAAACGCTTAATAAATTAGGCATGTTATATAAAGTTATATAAAGCGGACACTCGTTATAAAGATGGACATGTTATAAAGACGGATACTTTTTTCATACAATGATTTCAATGCAAAGCACTCTTAAAGCGGACATGAAGAAATCGAAAAGAGAGAATCAAAATTTACACGAAATGCTTACATTACATAAGCAATTTTCTGTTAGAGTTCAATTTCTAAAACGTATAATTTAGAAATTAGGGTGTAAAGAAATCCTAGAAAAATTTACATTATTTTTTATACATTCTTTTTAAAAAAACCTTTTAACCCTAAACCTACTGGGCTTTTTTGAGGAGCTATATTACTGGGGGGGATTCCGCCCCTCCCTCTCTAAAATTCTTATAAA
>JAUKPT010001792.1:0-14468 GCA_032273505.1 Nanomia bijuga | reverse complement strand
ACGTTCTGCATATCAGAACTATTCAGGTAAATAGAGTTTTACATACCTGGAGGGTTCCGGTAAATAACTTCTACCTTCTTAATTTTACTTTTAAAGACTCTCAGAAATTGGGCCAGATCCGCCACTGGCTAGTTATGATCAATCGAGGTCAAATTATGGGATCGTTGATTTTGACTCCATAAAAGCGTTCTGTAAGAAAATGCCTAGACAACGGATTTTTAGGGAAATTAAGCAGAGGCCGAAAATGTAAAATGTATTATCTCATTAACAATAAAAAGCTTTTTTTCATTAATTACTATTCTAGTCCTTTCTAGATCTTTCGTAAATAACAACTTTCAGCAGATGAGCCATGCTATGCATGACTGTTCCGAGTGAAAGTGACTACTTACCTAACCATGCTGATGCATTTTGATTTATCGTTGTTTTTCAGGGGAAAGATCTGAATTTTTAGCTGCTTCAGTTATCATAACAGATTATTATGTTTTGTTGATGATAAACATGATGATGTAAGATTTAGCACACATCTGAATCTGATTTTGGATAAATTTCATTTTGTGCAAGGATTCTTTCTCTAAAAACCTTTATGAAAATATTACATATTTTTTTGGTTTAAACAAAGCCGGTTTTATATTTTTTGTCTTCTGTTGTCCAGAAAAGGTTACATTCTACCATGGACACAACAGCCGATGTGTGTGTGTGTGTGTGTGTGGGTGTGTGTGTGGGTGTGGGTGTGTGGGTGTGTGTGTGGGTGTGTGTGTGTGTGTGTGTGCAAACGAATAGAAATCCGACTGTGTAATAACCATTTTTTTATCGTTAAAATAGATACTTATGTGTGAACAGACCCAAGAGAAATCTGCTTTAGAAGAATATCTGACAAAGGTAGTCAAAAATTCAACAACTTAAGCCAAAAATCTGATAAAATTACAACAAAATTAGCAAAAAGTCAGACAACGTTAGCCAATTATCCGACAATAGTAGCCAAAACTCTGACAACTTGATAAAAAGTGTGTGGGGGTGCAACACCCCCTCACACCCCCTTCTAGTGACCTCACTGGTTTTATTGGTTGGAAATTACATCATCTAGCTGATTGGTTTAATTCAAGATGTCACCATTTGATGGTTTGTTAAAGGATATTATTTCGTCATCAAGAGTCTGAGGGACCATCGAATAAGTACGTAACGCTAAGAATCGCCATTTTGACTCTTCCCTCTCCCATGTCATGTGACGTAACGATTATCATTTTTTTGTGTAATGAAAGGTCCCGACCACCCCTCCCCCCTCACCCCGTCCCCTCCGCCGTTACGTATTTATTGAATGGTCCCTGATTGGTCCACTTAAAAATGTTGGGTGTTGGGTGTTTATCTAATAGTGACATATTTGAATGGAACCAATCAGATTAGAATGTTAGAATCATCTACCAATCAAATTGCAAATCTACTTATGATTTGAAGAAAATCCTTTTTCATGATTTGTGTAAAACTCTTTTAATTTCATCTATTTTTATGAATGCTTTTTCTGATGTAAATGAAAATTGAATTAATTTTTTTCTTTACTAATATTTTCTTTTTCTCTTTTTGGATCTGTTTTATAATTTACTGATTGTTTCATTATGTGTAAATAATCGAACTTTCATTGCATTGGGTGATTGAGAGTTAGAAAGTTCATCGTGAATCTGATTGGTTCCTCAAATAATGACATTTTAAATTGAACCAACCAGATTTTTGATGAAGTAATCAAACAGCAAATTTACCCATAATTGGTAGAAATTGTTTGTTATCTTGCTAACTAAAACAATTTGGACCAACTGAATTCCTGTCTTTTTTACAGCCTTACAAATCCTTACAAATATGAACATACATAAAAAGAGACACTATTCAAGTGTAAAATTTGAATCCAGCATCTCAATGTCTCTTTGTACTCCCATATCAGTCCATGCACAAAGAACAAGGACAAAAAAGACTCCAAGATTGCCCTTCTCGATGATCTCATGGATCGATTATTTCCCATTTTTTCTACAGACTCCTTCTTTTATTGGTCCCTTCATATGCGACGAGTTGATGTGTTTATTGTGTCAAACAACAACCTTAAAATGGTGTGCAAGGATAAAAATATCTGATCGAGAACTATTTTTGTAACATGACATCCATTGGGATACATATTATTGTGTTTATTCCTTCGTTCACTATTTCCTGTTTTTCTTCCCATTTCTACTGTTTCCAACATATACAACTTTTTTTCTTATTAGTTCAATATACATGAATACCTGAGAGAGAGATTTCTCCTTATAGACGCCTATCTATAAACATGAAGTAGAAAAAGTCGTTTTGTTAATTTCAAAGCTTTAAAGTAGATAAAATCGAAATTATCTGTTTTGGTTGAAATCTTTAGAATACCAGTATACCTTGTTTTTCTTACTTAATACGTATTTAAGTGTCAATTCCACTCTGGTGCCTTATTTTAGGTTATTTTAGATTTTTGTTAATGAACTGAACAAAATTGTAAATCAAAATATTTTTTTTAGTAATTAGTTGCATGATTATTTTGTGATTGCTTAACAGATAAAACTCAAAACAAGGCATTTTTTCCTCAAAATGAGTTCTGTTAGTTAGAAATTAGCAAGTGACAGTACTTGTGATCATTACATGCATCGATAATAATCTGTTAATAATGATGGTTTGATCATTACTATATATTAGTTGTTAATAATAGACTTAATTGTTCAAATTGTATCTATAAATGATTTTTTTAGTTCTTTTCCTTTAAAGTAGGAATTTTTTTATTTTGTAATTTAATTTATCTTAAAAATATGAAATATTTTTTATTTTTTTATTATTGAATGTGATGGCTTTAGTACACTTCTTTGTGCCCTTGTCGTTTCCATCTTATTTCTTTATGCTGATTTTCGTATATGCTAGATGATGCTTAGATACTATACCAATATGTTTGCTCAAGGAATTATGTATCTTTAGCTTCTTATGGGACGTTTCCTTAGTATTTATATATTGTTTTATGATCAGCAAAAATCTACCATAAAATACATTTTATTTTGGTAAGAAATCAATGAGTTCAAAAACATTAACACGGCAATTTTTTTGACTCGAAAGGTTAGAAATTGAAATCAAAATAAATATTGATTAAGAGGAAACCTTAAGGGTATTTCGAATGTTTCTGTTTGTTAGTTTTATTTGTTTTGTTATTTGCTTGTTTGTTTATTTATTTGTTTTTATGATAAGCAACCATCTTTTGTTGAATAAGAAGTATTACAAATAACTAGATTATTTAAGCGATTTTCAGAAATTGAAAAGGAAATTTGTTGTTTGTTTGGTTAGAAAATGCATCGTCATGAAGCTGATTAATAACCATTAATTGATAAATTAAAAATATTTATTCGTTAACCAAAATCAGGTTCTTGATGTACTGGTTTTGAGCCAATCAAATGGCTGGCCCATTTTTTGTAAAAATAGCTAGGTGTCAAATTGAAACCCGATTTACTTTAATTTATTATCTGTGCTCTTTTTTGCTGGAGTCATGTATTGAAAAATGGTAACAAAACGTATTTTAGGTCATTTTTTTCCAGTTAAATTATGCATAATTATCTTAATTGTACTCTGCAAGATCCTGTAGTGACAGTTTTTGTATGGTATTATTTCTACGGATTCATTTAAGACTAGGTTTATTTCTTAAAGATAGAATCTTATGTTAAAACGATCATTAATTTTTTAGTGGTTTATGCTGTTAAATTTGTGAGATCCTCAATCTTTCTGTGAACTTTCTTTGTATTTATATGTATCTAGTATTTGAAAAAATGAAAGTAAAGGTATGGTTATTTCTTCAGACCTCTTTATTATTCTTTATCAATAATTTTTCTTTTAGCAGAAAATATTGGTAAATGTTATAGAACATCAGTAGATATTTTGCCCAAAAAGTCTTCTTCATTTTTCTTTCCTCTTTATTTCTCTTATTGATCTTATTCACTTTGCTTGGCAAAAAGCTTAAATTCTGCTCAAATTTTTTTGACATCCCTGTTTTGGGCATTTAAGTATAATAATTGATTTAACAATGAAGCATTTTCCCATTTTTTCTAAAATTCCCTATCTCAATTTTGTTCAATACTTTGTTTTTAGGGGACATTTAGGCACAAAATCTTACTGTTGGAGATGCAGTCAAACAAAATGTGTAAAATACTATATCAACACATTTTAGTAATAGAATTCAGCTTGAGTGTTTATTCTTCTGTTTTTAGCATGAAATATTACCATTTTTATGCTTTATGTGTTTTTATTTGAATGGCGAAATCTTTTTCCTGTATGTAGGTAAAATGCCTTTATAATCATTAATGTATTTTTATGAGCCGCATATGCTAATTCAGGCAAATTTGTATTTTGATACTAAAGTCTAAAATTGAAATTATATCAACATCATCTATATGATAGTAGCACTAATAGCACTGACAGGCATTAATTCAATTCCGGTTCAATGCCCTTTCATGTTAGAAAAATAATGCAAATAGAGCGTCGTCCTCACTTTTATATGCTCACTGATTAAAGTCAATATTTGCACTCTCTTAAGAGACACTAAGTCAAACACTTGTATTCATATCTTCCAATGCATATAGATTTTGTTCATCTTGTAATAGCTGAAAACTAGAAGGTATTTAAACTAGACGAAACAAAACAATTGTAAAATACATTCTGAATTTCTTTCCATGTTTGTATTGTAGAATGTGAATTTTGACATTTAGCAAAATATAATTATTGAGGCTCAAATGTCTCAAATTTAAGCTAGACAACATTTTGTCCTTAATTCAGTGGAATTGCCCCTCTCCCTCCCTCTTCAGCTTTTGATGGATTTTCGATGGACATAACAGTTACCCGCTCCTCGCCAGATTTCCAACGTATTTTATTTTTTTCTCGATTTATCTTTTTATATCAGCTCGGTATTTCTTTTGCATGTCACTAATATTCCAAAATGCCCTGAATGTTTATTTCCCTAATTATACTATAAGTTGATTTTTAAATTTTTAGAAAAATATTTGAATATTGCTAAAATTTTGGAAGGAATTCAGGCTAAAACATCTCTACATTCTTGACGTTTTTTTAACAACTTTTTAAAGAAGGAAAGTCTTTGACAATGTTTTTGAGGAATCACAGGAAATTGTGATAGCTTTCTTCTCTCTAATTGAATCGATTGTAAACAAAATATCGTTCTGTGTAAGTGATGTTTTGACTTTATGTAGGATTCAGATAGGATCCGGGAACTTCAGATCTTCTTCAGGAATATTCTTTTAAGATATAACATATCTTAGGGTCTATACTTAAAAGACGTTTTCTTGATTCTTTCAAGAAACTTGATTCACGTTTGTCTATGGTTTGGAGCCTGTTATCTACTAAAGAATGTTTGGTAGAGTCAACCATAATGATATTTAAAGCCTATTCAGATTGTCTTCAAATTATGGGTCATCCAGAACCTAAATGATGTAAAATATAGACTATTGATTGGTTAAATATTCCATCATAAAGATTCTTATTGGTTAACAAAACAATTTCACCAAAATTATTATTTTTAATAAAACTATGGCATTTTGAAATGAGCCAATAAGATTCTTGACGATGCAATTTTTAACCAATCAAGAGTCAAAATAAGACAAACTTTTGAGATGATCATTAAACCATTTAGGTCATTGATTTCTTGATTTTGAACCAATCAAATGGTAAATATACACAAATTGTACACTGTGCCTTGTTAATACTATTGAATTCAATTTACTAATTCATCACTTACTTTTTTTAGACTAAAATCAAAACATGGAATCGTCCTGACACCAAAACAAAATGGATTTAAAATGCAAACATCCTGATTGGGAAGCACGTGGAAAGTGTATCGAGTCTACGCATGAAGAAGACAAAACAAACAAGCAGCATCACCACAATCATCACCATGTTGTCGTTGACGACTACAATATCGTCGGTGATGAATACAAGATCTATAGTACGAAAAATGAACTTACATGTAAAAAACCGTGGTGTCGGGAGAAGATTCCAATCGAAGCTACCTACGATAACCATATGAAGTTGTGCAAAAAGCCGAAATCAAAGAAAAGCACTGTTTGCCCTCAATGCAACAAACAGTTCTCGAAAGTAAGTAACTTAAACCGACACGTCGCTACAGTGCACAGCATTTTACGCAAGTATATTTGTCGCAATTGTTCACGCTCGTATTACGATGCGGAGAAGCTGGACAAGCATCTACAGAGGTGTAATTTTAATCTACAACTATTGAAAGGGTCGTCTACTGGAAATGAGAGTTTCAAGAATGGAAATGGCGGAATAGACGAGGAAGAGATGAGGAATATGTCAAGTGACGCCGACGACAACGGCATGTCGAACGACAACGACGACGATATGGATAGCGGCGAAGATTTGCCGTCGATGGTGATGGTCGAGAATGATCATTACGAAAACGGCGGAAATAATGTGGGGGATGATGACGATGAAAGTAACGATAACGAGTCATTATTCGCTGAGAGTCGAGATGTAGTGAAGCCGTTACAAATATGTAATAGTTTGTTCATGAACAAGAAACATTTTAACAAGACTCGAATTCAAATTAACAACGACATAAAACTTTTGAAAAAGAGAAAGCGAAAGAGCACAGTGTGTCCTCATTGTAATAAACAATTTTCTAGGGTTAGTAATTTAAATCGGCACGTGCGCACGGTACATGGGTTGAAGAAGTTTTGTTGTAAAGAATGCAATAAATCGTACGCCACGTTACACAAATTAAACGAACACTTAAGGGTTATGCATTCTTCACATCGAAACGGGGACTACGCAGAAGCTTCTCCAAGTATGCTTTCGATGGCTACATCAGCAGCAACAGCGAATGGCACGTCACACGACGATGATTGTTACGATAAGAAACTCTCCCCAGAAGAGATCTTCGAAGCTGAAGAAAATACTGTTGTTATTCTCGACAATTATGATTTGGAAAATGTCGATATCAGCAGTTTCTCGAGGAGGAAATCTGTAGAGCATTCTGAAAGCGATGACGAGGAAGAAGAATATTTGGATGGCAGTGCAGAGAATTCAACAACGAATGGCGATGACATGGATGATGATACAGCCGATGCCGAAATCAATTATGACAATGAAGATGTCCATGTCGTCCATGACAACAAAAATGGCTCGAATGGCACCACGTTGAACGGTTACTCTGCACTTAACAGTCTACTTCGCGAAGGCCCGTCTCACGTCAAGTCTGGCGAGATCGTTGTTGTCGAAAAAGTACCACCGCATCTCAACGGAAATGACGAAAGCAATGGAACGACGACGAAAAAAGAAATTGTAATTTCAGACGACTCCCTCTCCCTTAAAAAACGTGTCATATGCCCTCATTGTGATAAACACTTCTCTAAAGTTAGTAATATGAATAGACATATCTTTGATGTTCACAATATCCGCTATATTTGTGAGAATTGCTCAAAATCATTTGCACAGCCTGAAAAGTTAGAAAAGCATCAATTAACATCATGTAATCCGGACAAAAATTATAAATTATTAAAAGCAGACACTGCTTTACCTTGTATGGTTATAGAAGAAATCTTTCATTAAAGTTCGCTCCACCCCTGCATCCCCTTTTTTTTAATAATTATGTAAAAATACTCTCAAAATTAGATTTTGGCTAAATATATGGTTAATTGTTGAATTTAAAACGGAAACCTGTAAACAATTAAAAAGCCCTTTTCATTTAGTAAAAACAGATTTTATGACCATTCTAATTTAAACACTCAAATTTTGCCACTCAATTTTTCAAATTTCTTCGAAAAATCTTAGTACCAATCCAATTAGACCATTATATAAATAATCAAAAATAGACTCGATAATTATACTTTAATTGAAATCTCTCTTAATTAATTTAATTGCTATGCTATAATACCTGAAAAACATTGCTCTTTTCCCCCAAAACCTTTAGCAAATATTCATGTTTCCTGTAACAAATATTAATTTATTAGTTCAGAAAAAGTCTTATTTCTTTAAGAAACAACAAATATTTTCGCCAGTATCAATGGCGTCGCTAGAGGGTCTTTTTTCAAGTTGTCGGATTTTTATCAAGCTGTCGTATCTTTGGTTAATATTGTCGGATATTTGGCTAATGTTGTCGGATTTTTGGATTAAGTTGGTGGATTTTTGGCTACCTTTGTCGTATATTTTTCTAAAGCAGAGGTCTCTTGAGTCTGTTGACACACAAGTATCTATTTTAACGATTAAATAATTAAATAATTTCGCTGTCGTATTTCGCTTTGTTCGTACATCCCCCACTTTTCATCCCTTTGCGATGCCACTGGACACGTATTAAATTACATTGCAAATATTGTTCATATGTCAACCACCTTTTACTTGTTACTCGATTAAACTTTGTTTCAAGAATATCATGTTACATTTTAGCACTGATGTGGGTCTCTCCATTTTCGCTATTATTTCACAATGTTACAAGAGCTCATAAGAGAACTCTTATTAGGTCATATATTTTTAACTTTTGACAATTTCATAAGACTATTTTGCAGGAAGCTCTGATCAATTTTTATCAATTTGGTTTTATATTTCTGTATATCCTTTTAAGTGCTAAATAATTCGAGTTAAAACTTTTAGTATTTATATTTATAGATGCACTTGAAAAACAATAATTCTGAACACATATATAATATTAGAATTGATAAATATATATATATGAAAATGTGCAGAAATATACATGAGTTCGTTATTGAAATGATTGGTACCATTTTAACCATTTTTTTTGTTCCGGTTCCCGTTGAATACACTGTGTTGAATTCCTCTCTCTGTTTTTTATGTTATTATTCAAATAGTATAGAATTTGAAAATTCCACTTTTAGTAATGTGGTTACTTCCCCCCTGGAATTCCTTGAATATGTTTTGGTCAGCCCTTTAAGTTTGCCTTAATGGAAAGCAACAATTTGCTAGAACTTAGTATTACAACTTAGTCCAGGCACTTTTCTTCTCTTCAACGTGATTTAATATTGGATGATGACTTACGGGAAGTCTGATTATTTAAGAAAATAAATCAATGAATGTTCTATTTAAGATATTTGAATGTCCAAGAAAGTTTGAATTAAAAACAAAACTGTCTCTTTTTTGCGATATAACAAATTTGGCTTATCATTAAAGAGTAATTGTATTTTCATCTATATAAAATGTTCAAATCTTGATAATCAAGTCTCTCCCCTTAAATAAAAGCAAACAAAATTAAAATATACAATAATTTAAATAAATATAGTGAATTTTGAATTGTTATGAATGATCAAGGCCATTACAAGTTGATTTCACTACTATAGGTTATCTCAATGGAAGATTTCTTCAGATAAATAACCAGTCATGAGTTGGAGTTGCTAATATGTGAAATTCTCCTTCTCAAATCTTCTGATAAATCTGCTGATGAATATGCGGAAATCACTATGTTAACTCCTCTTAGGAATTTCCTCTGTTGCTAATGATTCTACAAATTTTATTGACTTGCCTTCTGGTGTGAAAAAGAGTTCAGCATTGGTCTCGTCTCTTGCTGAAATCATTATGGATTCATCAGAAATAATGTATGAAAAAGAGCTTTATTCAAATTACATTAAGTTTAAAAATAGTTAAACGTAATAACTACGTAATAGCTACGTAATAGCTTTTTGAGTCTTGAAAAAGTCATTAAATATTTTTGGGTCTATTCTAAAGCGCATTTAGTGTATATGTTGTGTTGTGGAAAACAGTCTGATAAGTTTCCTTATTCAATTCTTTCTGCAATACATAAAGATGTTTAGCCTGAATAACAAACCAAAATTCTTGGTGAAAGAATCAACTTGTTATGGCCTATAATGGAATATGATTTTTTTTCTAAATTATACAAGAATTTTTCAATTAATTTATTCTTTTCTCTTTATCTCTCTTATAAATATCTATTTATCTATCTATCTATTTATAAATGAATCTTTTCTATATCGTCTTTATCTGTTTTTAATAAAATTTCTAACGAGATAGGATGTTTTAGAATACATCAAGGCTCGTTTCATTGTCATGAATCCCTGTGTAATTAGCCATGATGATGCCAGTCAAAAATAGGTTGAATAAATTTAATATGAAGTCATCCCTACTCACCTATTCTGGCCTCTTGGATTTCTGTTCACAAAATTAATTAGGAAATCACTCTCGGTTTTCTATGATATGAATAGTTGTCACCTCGCATAAAGATGGTCAAAACAATGTTTTTAGCTGTTTTGGAACTTTTTGGCCATCTTATCAGGCCATTTCTTTCTGGTATATATTGATCTAGACCTTAACAACCTATTGAATTTTGATTTTTCTGAAATTTCGTGGTTCTGAAGTTTTCATCTTCATTTTTCTTTGAAGACTTTTTTCAAATTCTATTTTACATAGTGCTTTTGTTTCTCTAAAAAACAAAACAAAAAACTATTATGGAACAGTCAAATTAAGCCTGGAAAGCCATTTCTAAATGACCAAAACACGTGCAATGTTTTTCTTGCCATTACTTTTCTTTCGTCTTACTAAAGGCTAGCTACGAAGTAGTAATTCTGGATAGTATATCGTCTGTTTTTGACTGGTTTTTACAAAATATTTTTCTGATCAATAATTATCATTATATAGAATTAAAGCAGCATAAAATCCCTGTTTTTTCTCAAGAGGGAATCATGAAAATGTAGCAACCTCAATAACATTTTTCATCTGCTGATTTGATTTACTTTGGCACAAAAATTTCTTAAAATACAATAATTTATTTAAAATGTTGTGTCAAAACTGTGAAATCTCTCCGTTGCCAAAAAATCGAAGAAATAAAAACAGCATTTTGTTTGATAATTTTTTTTCTTTTTTGCAAATTATCTTTAAAAAAAATGTTGAATATTTGAAAGAACTATCCTTGTAATATCCTTGAAAGCACTAAAGTAAAAAAACAAATTTTTCTAAGAATGATTTTTTTTCTTTTCCTTCTTTTTCTTTTTGTTAGATAAATAACTTGTAAAGCTTTTTTGACTATTCCATTTATATGAATATTATTCTATTTAACTTATGTGTTGATGAATTGACCAACTCGCGGGTGCGGTGGTGTTTTCATGATTTGCAATATTTTTTATAAATTTACTCCTATATATATATATATAAAAATTGAACATTTACTTGAATTTGTAATTGAATTTTTTTTGTTGTGTTTTAATGAAGTGTAGGCGGGTCACATACTTCATGAAATTGACAAATTGTCATTTTATTCTCTCTATATGTCTCCCATGAAACGGGCAAATTGTTATAATAAGTCTCCTTTTAAACAGTTTTTAATACAACTTGTATCGTCTTATTTGATTTTATGATAGCTTTTATCGAAAATAATTTTAAATTTTAGGTCTTTTTTTATGAATCAACAAAATCACTGTGGTCAACTAAATAATCACAAAGGAATCACTTTGAATAAGAAGCAATTGAATTTTATATTATTAGAATCTTTATGGACTTTTGAATTTTAAAAAAATTGCTGATTTTCTTAGGGATTTTCGCCAAATTATGGCTAATCCAATTTTTTTTATTGGTTGGAAATTACATCATCAATATAATGATTGGTTTTTACCATTTTTGATTTTAACAAAACATCAAATTGTTATATTTCAAATTCATCCAATCAGCCTTTTTATGCTGTAATTTCTAACCAATCAAACTGCTAAAACAGTCGAAATATGGCGGCAATTCCTTAGAAATGCATCCCCAATAGTTTCATGAATGTTGTGACGTCTAGCATTCTCTTAACCTGTTAGTGAATTAGTTTGATTTGCTAAGAATTTCAACAAACAATATTATTTAAGGAATTTTTTTACTAAATTAAATCATAAGTTAAGCCATAAAAAATTGATGAACTGTTGAACGAGTATATGAATCAGTTGTTTGTGTTTAAATTTTTGTTTACAAATGATTTTTATGTGTAAATTTGGTTGGAAATTACATCATTATGTTTCTTATTGGTTGATTTTATGCCATCAATTGATTTTTTTTTAAAGATTCTTATATGAAGCAATCAAAATCTTTAAGGTGTAATTTAGAACCAATGAAATGGTAAATTTGTAATTTGCAAACCCTTCTGCAATGGCAGAAAAAATTATATCAATCGCGTCAAGGTAAAAGAATTTAACACCCATCAAAGGATTTAGTCAATTTTTAGATATTTTTAACTTGAAAAAAGTTGAAATTTGCAACCTTAACAACAGAATGTAGTAACATGTATCAAACATTTTTGATGTTGTTGATGAATATGCAAATTTGTCTTTTTCGTAAATTAACATTCACATACTCCAAAATTATCATTTTCGCAAATCAAGTCTATTTCTTTGTGGCTTAACTTAACTTTTTTTATGCAAACAAAATGAGTTGCAATTTAATCTTTTATTCGTATGTATCTATGTAATAAATTATTCATGTTATTATTCCTATTAAATGGTTATATATATTATACTCCACAATTTATGAAGGTCTTTTTACAAGGAATCTGTCTTATTTTAAGCTCATATTTTGTCTACAATGAATGTGTCATATCAATAAATATGATGATGATCCAATTGAGAAAAAGATATAAAAAACACAAAAATCTTCTATGTATTTTTTTTTGTTTGTTGACCCCCTTCAATTATGCCTTTTTAGTTCCATTATGCCATGTCCCTGATAGTTTAGGTTCATCTAACTATTACATACACTGATTGACCACCTAACTTTGGACATTTTGCATAACCCACTCACCCTGCATGCAATCTAAATGAGTGAGCCCTTTCTTGGTTTATTATGAACATCCATCCTGTCTATCAGGTTTGCTGTTTGGACAATTTTCAGCAAGTCTAGTGAGGCCTTAGCTGTTGCAAAATCTGGTGAGGAATTTGATTTTAGACTTAAACCGTTAATTTGATAAAAGATTTGAACCAGGAAATAATTCACAATCAAAATGTATAATAATAATCCAAAATCAAAGTTTGTTTCAATGCATAAGAATACCAATACCCTCATCACTGGGAATTGAGCAGCAATAGCTCCAGTAATAAATGGTTGCACATCAGAGAGAAGCGAAAGAAAAGAAGGAAAATGCTGAAAAAAAATTGTCAATAGAAATGAAGTTTTGAGAAAGCATTTTTTTTAAATCATCTGATTAGAGAAATTAAATTCAAAAATGTAAAAGGTGGTAACAATTTTTGGAATTAAAATAAATTCTCTGTAGTAATTATTTCTTTCTTAAGAATTCCATGAAGATGCAGTGTGCACTTTTTCAATTTTAACCGTCAATGAATTAAAATTGCCTGCAGCAATTACAACAAAAACTAATTCCGAACAGCTAGATTACGTAAATTATAGTCAAAATCATGTCGAGTAACAGAGGGGTTTAGTATATATATTTTATTGACCCCAGAATATACAAGAACAGATTTTTCAAAATACATACAAATACTAATGTATGTAAAAAATACTGGTAGTACAATGCCGTAATTTACCATTTCAATTCATCTCCCCCGTAACAGACAGATAAAGTTAAGATTGGAGTCGACGCCAATCCTTGTGTTTGGGGTTCACAAGTTCAATACGTCCCCCTTCTGTCTGTTACATGAACCTTTGTTTAGAAGTTGTCTACTGCTATTTGGATAAATTTGCTTTTTGATTGGTTAAAAATTAGATCATCAAGAATTTCATTGGCTCATTAAGATATATTGTCAGCATTTTGAATTTTAACAAAAAATCAATTAAAATTGAACCAATTACTTATTGTTGACAACCCTTTCATAACAATAAGGGATCATCTCAAAAGTTTGTCTAACTCAGACTATTGCTTGGTTGAATTGTGTATCATCAAGAATATGATTGGTTCATTTCAAAATGATATAATTTTTGACTTCAATTGTGACATTTTAAAATGAACCAACCAGAATCTTTTTGATGTATTATCTAACCAATCAAAGTCTAAATTAGACAAAATTTTGAGATGTTCCCTAATAAAAGAGAGCATAGTTTGTTTAATGAGGAGCAAAAAAATTAATGACAATTGTTCTATTGTGGTTGGGATAACACATTTTACATCTTTGTATTATCAAATCCCGAAAAAATTCCTTAATTCATGAAAATGCTTTCCTTTGAATTTATTAATCCCATAGATAATGTGGTCAGGTTATTCTGATCATGGATAGATTACCACCTTTTAACAAAAAGTGGCCTAAGATGATCAGATTTGAGATCAAAAAGTCAAATTTTATGTGCTAAGTCAGATTTTTCACGACACGTTCAATGTGATTTTCAGTATGAAATTGGTTATTTGGGCGAAAATATTATTATATAGTTGCTGCACACTTTGGAGTATGACATTAAAGTCTGTTTCAAATAATGTGAGAATAATTTTTGAAGTGTCATATCTCAATGTTCCCATGATGTTTTTTCATCCG
>JAUKPT010001791.1:0-14470 GCA_032273505.1 Nanomia bijuga | reverse complement strand
TAAGAAAATCCGTGAAATGCAAAGCTTTTATTGCAAAAACAAAGATCTGTCCCAAGTATTTGTGAACAGACTTTAATAACTTTATAAATGCTTACATTTTAGGACCAACAAGAAAGAAATAATATTCATAAATACAAATATGAGATTGGATTCATTACTTCTGGATGTCTCTCTCTCTTTATATTTGACTCAGTTGATAGGTAGGTATTTCTATTCTCCATTTCATTTTTTTAACTCGATCAATTTGTATTGCAATTGCCATAATGATAGACGGGGGGATTTCTATTATCACGCTTATCTCCATCGGGTGAACTTTTATTACTTTTCATATATATAGATACAATATTCTAACGAAGTGTATGTATATTTGCTGATTTTATACTGCAATTATAACGTTAAAAAGTAAAGAGTATTGAAAATTAAATGTGCGTTTAGACCCCACATACCATTAAGACCCATCCGTCTTTTCAGGACCTACACGACCTTGAGTAAATATTTGGATTGCTTTCATTATTTAGAGGATTTCAAATTTCAAACCCATTCCACACAATCTGGAAGAAAGATATAGGTGAATCATTAGCAGTATCCTTTTCATATGTTTTAACTTATATCTTCGTTTTGTTTGTTTTCCCACGCAAAATTATTGCAATAAGTTGTCTGATTATTTTAAATATCTTGCTGTATTCAATCTGGAGCAAAAAATATCGTCTTATTTTTGCGTGGCTCACATTAATGTACTCATTGATACAAACGAAACAAAAAAACGCATCAAAAAATATTGATTTTTGGCCGAATTATGGCTTGTCAAAGTTGGTCAATTTCTTATGGTTCCGAAAATGTTTTTGATAATTGTTTTTGAGAAGGGGAAAATTTAAGATCCATGTATTTAGTTCTTTAACGATTTACTAGCGAGTCTTTCTTTGGGTAGCAGCCGCTGCATCCATCTTGTTTTCTGTCTTCTTTATTCGCTTGATTTATACTGTCTACAAAAATATGAAATTAAAAGAAGTGGCCCTGCCAGCAATGCAAGAAACTAGGAGAAGCTTCTACAAGGTGAGTACACAATATCTTTATAAGCATCTTGGTGGTGAAATTGTATGCACATGATGACATAATTAATTTATAAGGAGTATTCCCAAAATAACAAAGCACGCATAAAAAACAGAAAGAAAACAAAAGACTGCTAAATATTTCTAGGAAAGATATTTAAAACAAAAAAGGTGGGTGGATTTGACCTGATGAATTAAATCGGTGATAGATGTTCCGTTTTGCCGAGTTAAGGCCCTAGACGTGTAAATCTGTGAAACAAGAAATGCCTAAATATTCACCAAACGTGATTGTCAAGTATCTATCAGTTTCGTCAAAGACAACTTTTAAACATGGACTGTGCACTCCTTTCAATGTTCATCATAGGTGTTGTAAAATAAATAATGCGTCAAATTTCTTACATAATTTTACGTATTTTTTTACGCAACACCTTCTATGATGCACTTTGAAAGGAGGAGTACACAGTTCATGTGTATAAGTTATCCCATGGCCATCTTCAAATACGACCTGATATGTTGCCGTCAGATTTCGAGAACATAGAAACTACCAAAGATGAATCCTTAAGATTTGGAATAGCTCTTCATAAATATGAGAACACCATATAAATCTCAATATTTGCCCCACCCCATTTAAAACGTCGAAACAGATTTAATTGACACCCAAATTGATTCATTTTTTGTAGAAATGTCGATTATCGTAAAGTTTATGAGCTGACAAAATTACAAGCCATTTGATTCATGCTATCGGGTTAAAATAAAGAAAGTCTGAAAACATCAGGTTTAAAAACTTAAAAATAAGTTTTCAAAATAGCGTCCAGAGACATTATTACTATCTCTACACGTTATAAAAGGTTAGATCAAATTAAAGGACTCGTTATACTTATAAAAACGTTTAACGACTTACTTTAATTTTTCTCTATTTAGTCTGGATAATAGGTTTTTATTCGATAATGTTTATAACATTAATTACATTCATAAATGTATATGATGGATATCATAAAAAACAATAATTTTATATCGATGGATTAGATATGAATGAACAGAACCTTTTCGATATGTTCTTTAATCGTCAATAAAAGAAGAACTAGTCACTTTCATCTGACCAAATTTTATGAGGAAGTCATAATGTGGTATATATATATGCGTCAGTCAAATCTTAAACCATGAACTTTGTTAGTTAAATCGTATGTATGAAGAACTATGACAAATATTAAGGATTTTTCTTTGGGTTGATTTTTGAAGTGTACTGCAATGAAGACATTTCTATGTAGTAAACACCAATCATTTTCTTATAATAATAGTGTTTTTCTGGTTCAAGATGAATATTTTTAATTTTTTATACAAATAATCTTAGCATATTCTTAGTATACACAGCATGTAGAAAATAATGCCCTAGATTTATGAATCAAACAATTTCGTTACAAAAATCTAAGAAAAAGATATTCTTTAACTTGTTGTCAAATTTCATCTTGGATATTCTTACAAAGTATATTATTCCTATAAAAATAAAGAGTGTATTTCAGAATTTGTATTTTCCTCTATAATAGACATCTACTTATGATAAAGAGTCTGCTTCTGAGAAATTCTACTAACCAAAGGTGGAAATTCTTTCTTATAGCTTGCATACCGAAAAGTCCACATTATCAAAATAAAATTGTGATTTGGTTGACCACCGGTGAATATTTTGGCCCAAACCTCTTATTTCTTCCCCACATCATGTTCTTACTTTTTTTTTTATCCCCCTGGTTTAGAGAGTGAAACATTGAAAATTGCATTTTCAAAATTTACAGTGATTGCTGATGGCTGTTGTCTCAGAGCTAAGAACCGAGCTGCTTATAAAATAGCGTGTCTTGCACATGAGAATAATAGTGGACATAAAACAAACAGGAAAGGGATACAAGTGAATCCTCGATCTAAAATGAATTTGTTGATTAAATAACGGAGATTGATTTGTTTGATTATCCCACTCGTAAAACAATCCTGAAGTATCAACAACAATTTAAGAACCAACCCAAATCAAATGAAAATAAATCAGAAAGATCAACAAATAGTCCAAACATTTGTTTAGAGTTTCTTTGCGTTTTTTACCACACATGGTTGAATCAGTTTTTGCATTGTGCAGGAATTCTTTTGTGGATTTTTACTAGTATAATCGGCAAAAATCAATTTGTCAGTGAGATAAATTTTGAATCATAAGTGAAACTAGAAATGGTAATTCGGCTTTATAGACGAACGGAGACTTGTATAAAGCAAGGCTCGTCGATTTGTAAACAGAGAAAGGACCAGAATACGATCCTAGTGGTAATTTAACATCTTTACTAACGTATCCATGGTTTGTAAAAACCACCTAGGCAGGTATGAACTTTCCATACTTACAAAGTGTATCACCCATTTTTCATATAAGAAATCCGAACGTTACGAACTACCCACTGAGCCTTACATTTTCTGTTTTTGTTTTGGAAAGCCCTTATCAATTAATCTATCAGCATGGATGTGAAATGCTCAACTTCCCTTGACTGTCAATGGAGACATCAACTCTCTATGGGCGTTCCCCAGTAATTTCACTAGTAAAAAATATCGTGAATAACATTCCATACAAATCATTACAAAATAAACTTGTTACGACGCCACTATGTCTCCCTATAGACTCAATTTAAACAAAATCAACAAAGGTTTTATTATATCATATATGTGAAATAACCTTCCCAGGAAGTTCGACATTAATCAGCACCCACCATTAGATGTTTATTAAAGAGACATTAGGAGCAGCTAATGACTGTGATGATAATAAAGCGGAAATGAACACAATAGAAACAATAGACAATATTATTTAGATCCATTGCTGTGTAAAAAAACTATTTTCTTAAAGCGAAATTTTGTTGATATAATTATTTATAAATGGCAGTACAGTGTGTATCGAAGAGATCAACAAAAAATCATCAAAATCCATCATAAATTTCATAAAAATTAAATTGTCAAGTAAACATGGTCAATATTTCCTACCCGATTGTTATTGTTTGTTTTTTGCTACACAAGGATTTTATTCAAGTGAACCTTTGTTTTACTGGATTTTTTTATCCATGCTTTTATATACCCAGCTTATATCCCAAATAGAGGCAATTTACTAAGCAGTACTAATTGAGCTGGGATCACAGGACGACTCACGCTACATTTAACACTGAACAGAACCCTACGTGGGACAAGCTCCAGCTACATAGTCTAGTGGCTAATCCTACTTAATTTTAATCATGTATAAATCATATGACTCGGCGAGGGCTTGAACCGCGATCATAGCGGTGATAACGTAACGTATTAACCACAAGACTTTGCGCCCACCTAGCGCCAACCTGGGATTTATGAGGTAGATGATAAGACTTTTATCAAACCTTCCCATGTGCTATGTGATTTGATTAGATCTCTTGTCTATCATATTATAAAGAACATGGAATATTTCTAGAAAATCTTTCCCCTTTAAAGCATATACTACACCACCGACTCAATTTGCACTTAATTGTGTCATTATATATAGCGGCTCTTTTAATTGAACTTGTCTCTTTCACATCTCGAGCCTTGTTTTTATCTCGATATGTCCATTTCCTGTGAGTTTTGTTTTACAGTAAAATGAAACAATAACAAAGTTGATAATATATCATACCATACTCTAAATCTAATGATAATTAATTTTCAGTTTGTCAATTAATGTTTTAATTGAGTCTGCCCACAATCAAAAGATTATTGTTCTGTCTTCTCTCAGATACTAGTCTTGTTTTTATCTTCATATGTAAATTTCCTGTTCAATGTTATGCTTATCGTTGAGCAGAAAATGATTAAATGTTGAGTTAAATATTTGGTGGGGACAAATTGTCTTAATTGATCGGCCTAGCCCACTACCATGTCGTCAAGTTAAAGGCGTTCTTAGTAAATAATATAAGCAGGGAACCCTTTTCATATCTATGTACTATTTGATCCACCTACCTGGATAAAACAATACTCAACAAGCGAAAATTTATGATAATTTTCTTCTGGTGATTTAAGGTTTGCTCGTCCAGGACTTGCAAAAACTATAAGAAGTTGGGAGTGGTGTGTTGATTTAACTTGAAATTTCGAGCTTGAAGCAAGATCGCCCTTTTGTGACAATGTTAACCAATAATAACAATGTTCAATGATCATTAGACTGAAGTCTGAACTGGACTGTAGTTGTAATTGGACAATCGTTCTAATTAGAAGGAAAACCAATTAAATACACCCAGAGACCAAGTGCCCCTTCGAAAGAAAAAAACTAAACGGGAAAATATTTGTAGGAAAACAACTTGTTCGAACGGGGCCAAAACCATCCCCAAGGATGGTCAATAATATCATTTTTCACCGGAGACACTATCGATCAGAGGCACAGAGGGGCATTAAATATCAGCACAAGATTCGTTCTTTGCTGCGGCCATTTATATCATTTCTTTTTTTTCAAGATTTAGATTGTCAAGAGCCTTTTGGAAATCGAAGATTTAATAATGGGTTAGCCTATTTGTTACAGTCGAAAAGAAGGGTTGTAAAAACACCGGGTATACATTTTTATGAAATTTCCAATTAACCATTCTCGTGGTTTTCATTTGTTAAAGTTACATTATGAAACATTATGATAAAAATTCTCAATTATCTATTAGCTAAGGTCTGACATGGTTGCCAGTATTATAATTTCCCATTAGCAGTAGCGAGTGGAAAGCCCCGATAGAGATGTCATTTCAATAACAACAGATGGTTCCACAAACTTGTTGTTCAACATATCTACACCTACTTTTTTAAAAGTAAAAAAAAACTGTTGACCATACTAACTTTCAAAGAAAAATAGTTCAAAAAAGATAATTAAATAATCATGGCTGAGAAGCCGTCTATTTCAAGCAGTGCAGAGGAAGCATTTTTTCAATTTTTTATAAAAGTCAAGAAAAGGGACGTAACAAAAAAGACGTTCCGATAATCAATAGATAAACACATTTTCTTTTGTTATGATTTCAATAAAAGTTATATCCGTTATATTTTGAACAGTACTCATCCAATTAGACGCCATAACTCTTTAACAGTTAAAGAAATTCTAAAGACCAGCGAAGAGAAAAGACTTTTTTGTCTTAGCATGACTTATTGCATAATTGATTATATATAGGATAAATTATTCAATATAATTCCTGCTATTGTAATAGAAATGAAACCAGTGGCACAGTGGTTGGTTCATAAAAAGGTGCTACAAACGCGTTCTTATTCCCTTGTGTGATAAAAATAGTGAAATGTAATACATCTCTCACTTTTCTTTTAGTTTTTAAGTTTGAGGAGAGATATGTTTGATCAATCAATCAATAAATTTGAAACTTTTCAATTTTGGCTGTTGGTAGCCAATTTTTGAATGTTCTTTAAAGATGATCACCTTTAGGAGAACAATTGAAGCGTAGCTTAAATCTTATCCCCTTCCGTTTATTTCGCCGATGAATACTATAAACATTTAGCCTACATCGAGATCAGTATATGAAAATTAAAAATAAAACATCGATAACCAAAGACACATAAATACTAAAGCAGATATTCAGAAAGTCTTTGAGTGAAGATTGAAAAATTGAAAAGTAGATGGTTATAAAATCTTTTCATGAAAATTGGGGAACAAATGTGGCAGTGTTAATCTCTCCAAATTTAAAGGAGTAATGTTGTAGAAGGTCTTTTTTTAAAGTGAGGTAGAGTGAGAATTTTGTGACTATTGATATGTAATGAACGTTTTATCGAATCTTTATTTTGCATCTTTTTCATCTTATGTTAGATAACGCTTTAGGGAGAGTAAACGTACAATATATCGTTTGAACTATAAAGAATTCAGACTATGACTAATTTCGTTACTAATTTTGCAGTAAAACATTTACTAAGATCTACAAAAGGCTGTTGACAAGGTGAAGAATATAAATATGACAACAAATTCCTTTCGTTAAGAGAATTACCAGTGCAACTGGAACATGCGTTTATAACATCATTTTTCAAAATTGAAAATGATAAATAGATTACAGAAATTGAAGATTCCTTTTCGTTAGGTGGCGTCTTTGATACAACGTAGATTGAATTACTCTTCATTTCAGAAACAAGCACGGACCAAGTGATACATGTAATCAGATAACAAGTAACAAGTGTCTTTCCTGTCTTCAATATCTATATTGCATCTATATTATCCCTCCTATCTCTATGTAAAAACATCTAATTTTTTGTAACGTGTAACTTTTGCCTGAATTTTATACTTTTCTATCAATTCATGGTTCTACTGAATTAAGAACTGTTTGATTTAGAAGATGAGGTAGTGTAGGTATAGTGGATATTAAGCTGAAAGGAAAAAATATTAAGATCAAATATGCAAAATAACTATAAAAGCATCAAAGCCCATACTTGTACCTTAAGATGTAGGTGATTTTTCAAATGCTCGTAGCTTTTAAACTAGATGCATCTGAAAGCGGTAGTTAAGAATTTGAATAACCCTAATATTTGTTTCGATTTCCTGGGGATTGTTGCTGTAATTAGACATTTTGTTTAGACATGGCAGATGCACAAAAATAAGTTTAATTTACCATGTGTACCTTAAAATGTAGGTTTTATCTTTTGAAAATAAGACAAGCGTTCTATTTCTTTTGAGAATTTGTGTGATAGTTTCGAAGATGATTTGAGTTACTTTCACACAGTTTATTTTTAACAATCTTTTCATATATTAAGATATACCTTAAAATGTAGGCATTGTGTACCTTAAAATGCAGGTTGGCATGTGATGAAAAGAATATTTCTGATTTGTCTTGTAATGATAATGAATCACTGAGGTAAAAAAAATGATCGAATAGGATCGTGCATGCTTAAAATAGACCCCAAGAGAGAACAGTATTGTGAGATATGAGAATGTGATTTTTTTTCACTTGAAGCGAACCCGAAAGTATTTCATATTTACCCAAATAATCGACAGTTTTTTTCTCGATTGATTTAATATGATTGCTTATCTGATACCATTGTGTTCTGAACGTTTCAGACCAAATGAATACTTGGAAGGTACTTTACATAAAATGACATTTTCGATGTCTAGGCTTATTAGAAACACTGTTAATGATCATAACACGAACAGCAATATGATTTGAAACGTGATTTTTGGCTTAAAATGAAGCCCTACTGTCAAGGAGTATTACAATATATGGTTTTTATAACTTATCTCTTCATTCTTAGGATCAGTTCCAAGTTTTATGAAAAATTTGCCTTAAGTTTTTTCGATAAAATATCATAATTCAATTAGTTCCGGGTCAATAACTGCTATAAGTTAAATTTTTTTTTTTAAGATAATATTCTTAAAATACTTGGTTTGATTCCACGCTTAAAAGAAATCTTTTTCTTTTTAATCCGATGGCTCCAGAGACAAAAAACACCTACATTTTATGGTACAAGTACCTGTAAATGGGAAAACCCCAGAAAATTTTTTAAACCTAAAAATTCAATTCTAATTTTCTATACTGTTATACCTTTTGGAGAAAAGTCAACTTTTAAAGGTAGAAAATAAAATAATGTATTCCTAAAAAACGCCCCCTTCCTAACTGGGCACGCTGTTTTTTACCATGTCCTATATTCAACTATTGGGACCACAAGAAATACTAGATTTACTGTATGAAATAAGATCTTATTATTTTTCCTGCTGAAATTGTGGAGTTTTATTCTATACTCTTTCCAGCAAGTTCATCTATAATTCAGGCATTAAGGGTAGAATTCATTTTATTAAACTCTTTTGAAACATAAAAACACCACAGAAGAAACAGATATGAATAGAGAAGAAATGAAAATACCCGAAGTATTAATAAAAATAGGGTTCTTTTATTCAATTACTTGTAAGATATGGAACTTTGTTGTTATAAATGAAACAAAAGAGGTTTAAAGGGAAAGAAAACACGTGTGCTAAATTCTGAAACAGAAAATTTGAGGAGTTTTCACTGAACGACGTAGCTAAGCATCAAACTTTATTATAACATTAAGGCCCATGTACACATACACAGTTCCTCTTTCTTAGTCCCTTTATAAGTAAGATGAAGTTTTTTGAATAATATATAGTCTATTCTGACGTTTTTTGTATTTAGCATGAATAAAGATGAAATTCGATCCTCAGATTCAGATTTGAAAATTTTCTAGCCCTTTAACTCTCTTTCAGGTTAATGAAATACACGCATGAAATTTACAAACATCAAAAAACATGTAATTTTCGCTTGTAGATTTGTCGTGTAAGTGGTCCTTACGAGAGAGTTAAAAGAAGAAAAATATCATGAAAAATTCGCTATCTAATGAAACAAAAGAATTTAAAGGGAAAACCGGCACAGAAGAACAAGAAGAGACTTTAAAGAAGATGAAGAAGAAGAAAACACGTGAATAATTGAGGCACGAAATCTTTTCAAAAGAAAGACATATAAGAATCTTTTGTTTAAAAGAATGAATGCTTCTGAACAAACAATTTAAAGGGAAGCGATGCACGCGATATACAAAAATGATAATAGTGAAAAGAAAGTTTTGCATGAAATCTATTGTAAAGAATTAAGCGATTTCCCCTCTTTTGTTTCATGCTTAAGGCTGAATAAATGCACTATTCAGTCACAAGTGAAATAATCTATTATTTTTAGCAAGTACATTTTCGTACAAACAATTTAATGGAAAGTGCAAAAAAAGGGGAAAAATAAATAAAAGCTTCAAAGAGAGATAGAATAAAGAACGAAAAGCAGGTGACGGAGATTTCAACTAAACAAAAAATTCAAATTCCAGAATATAAAATATAAAATACTAAGAAATAACCTCAAAAAAAATAGCCATAACACAGAATATTATTGTAGGAGATTTGGAAAAAAAAGGTTTTGAATTCGATGAAGAAGATCGGTTTGTTGATCAGGCATCGCATGGTAACCTAAAAGACATCACTAGTCAAAATTCTTTAATTTTAATCTTGACCTATTTTCGAGAAATATACATACAATGACACTATTTCTGGTTTTTCAGTTTAAGGTGTGTAAGCTTAAATAACAACGAATTTAAGTCCTTTTTGTTGAACCGTCTGGATGGGGACTTTTACATACCAATGAATAAAATACCAATGAACCAATGAAAATACCAAATGAACAAAATAATTTGCATCTTAAATAAGAACAATTGATTTCTAGTAGGCCTTTGACAAAGTAAATCATACACTAGATCTTCTTTTCGAATTATAAGCTTATTGTTTTCATTCAAGTCAACGTATGCATGTACATACAGGGATGCAAATATATTTGGTGGAAAAATACATTGGTACGCTTTTATGGACTTGCTATAGATCACCCTTGCAAATAAGTCATCATTTTTTACTGAAAAATAACTTTTGGGAGGCCCTTCCTCTATCTAATACTAATTAGTTTATCTTTTTTATCTCATTATCATTATTTATGTAATTATTTATCTAAAAAGCATGTCCATGTATTGTTAATAATATTTATCTTCTTATTATATTATTCTATTTTATTGTACTATTGTATGTATTGTATTATTATTTATTGTATTATTTTGAGGAATACAAATAAAAGATAAACGAAACTGACGCATGAACTAACTAACGAAAATTATATGACCTAGTGCACGTACAAAAATGCGAATATTCAGTATTCAATAACGATAATGATATTGTTCTATCGCACAGTAACAAACTCCCAAAATGGATGCTAACGACCACCACACGCAATACCATTTTGTATCGACTTTCCAGAAGGATCTTGCACACAAAAACCAACATAAAGAAAAAAGGAAAAGGGCACTTCATAAAAAAGAAAAGTACAATTACGCAAGGTGCAACGCATAATACTTTAGGACGCTTGCATAAAATATGTCTCTTATGAAACGATGTGGATGAATATTTAAACACGTGGTTGATGGGTAGACAACCAGAAAGAGAGTAAGGCTGTCCTCAAAGAACATGTAAGAAAAAACATGAATAATAGATGATGTATACAAACAAGAAGATGAAGAAATAGTAGTGGTTCCATCTTTTCCTTAATAGAACGTTTTTTCTTGGGTAGATAATGATGAATCGAAAAAGATGTTGATCTTTTCCATTTATTTTTTTTCATACATAGATATCTTGTCTTTCCATTCTGAAGTAGAATATTTTCCTTGAAATTAGTGGAATAGATTCTGATGCATTTCTGGATACTATATTACGAAAAGGCCCATTTATTGTTACAAGTGATCTTTTTAGGTCTATTTAACCTCCCTACTTCAATCGGTATGATTATTGGAAAAAGAGTCTGCAAAGGGAAACAGCAGAATACATATTCAAATATAAGATTTGCCAGACGTTTTCAACTTCAATTTATCTAGGATTTAATGTGGAAGTTTTATAAGCATCTTGAACGGGTTACTTTAAAATGCTTACACAATCAAATGCTTTTTCCAAATCCCCGTACACAAATTCGAGATTTGTTTTATTCTTCTAGGTTTTACTAAAAAAATAGTAAATTAGTAATCATATTTGATTTTATGTGATCCAGTCAATATTTTATAGAAAGAAATAGAATAAAGTGTATTTTTTGCTATATACATCATTACGGCATTTTAGCCTTGTGAACAGATAAAACCATTGAAGTCTTTATTCATACGAACAGAGAAAACCCATCTAATATACTTTGCCACAGCAAACTTCCAACCCTACTACAACAGAGACCACTTAATCTTTTCAACGAGGGGAACACCCATTTAATAAGGTTTTTAGATTGTTTAATAAATTCATTATAACTGTAACATAAACCATTTAAAAAAACAGTGTGCTAGTTTATTAATGTAGATCATGAATTCTGTTGTTATAGATATAATTAATGTGTTTTATCTCAAGGTTTTAGGTGTTGTCTAACAAAGTAAAGCTGGATTATTGGTTTGAAACCAGTGGAAATATCTCGAAGCTTCTTGAAACACTATATAAAGAAACCAAACAAAGAACTCTCTGAAGGGTTTACCCGACATATCTACACGACTTCATAGTTTATGATACAGATGTGTTTTCTTTTATTCTCCAAGATCTATACATTCAAAATAAATCAAATCTTTGTCAAGAGAAATGTTTTGTAGAAATTTACAATGATGATAGAATTGATTCTTTTTAAACCACCGCAACAGTTCTTAATACGCAATATGCATAAAATAGTTTGTTGGTACATTAAATGCAAATTTATTTGTATCATAGAACAGACATGGAACTTAAGAATTTAGACTTCGCTAAAATGACACAATTTGTATTGATTTCTATCATGACAAAATCTCCAATGATACTAAAGTCGACTAACTTCTTTCAATCAGGAGTATTTTAAGCACAAATAATCAATCCCATTATTACTATAAAAAAGATATATCTTATTTGATACAGATCAAAAATATATAGAACTTTAGTTAGGCCAAAGAAAAATGAGTGTTTAGGGTACCATTTGTATTGCTAAAAACCCTCCGTAACCCTAAACACTCATATATCTTTTTTGGCCTTTATTGCATCTAGGGGTTTTCCTAGCGCAACAAAACAAATGCTATTTAATCCGTCTATCTGCTTTATACATCTAGTTGACAAATCTCAAATGATCTAATTTCATTTAATAAACTCTCATTCTATTGATAAGAATCTGGAATATCTATTGTTATGGGAATAGATTACCTGTAACTATATAATCCTTTTATTCTGATTATCACAGATAGTTTTATTTTGAAATTTAATCCCTTTATTTATGTGTAAATCCTTCAGTGGCAGATTAAGACTGCTATCCTTGTGTGTTATCATAATATCTATGTAATCTTTTAAATCTTATAATGATATAGTCCTCTGGGGATGATTAATTTCTTGCATATGATATTGCAACTGAAGAAACAGAAATATTGAGATATTACTCGATGATACCCGGATAATTCAAAGGCGATTATAGCTGTTATTTTTCTGTTACTTTTTTAAAATCACAACAACAAAAGACAAAGAAATATGAAAACGACGAAAGGCCGTTACCATTTTTTGAATTCAAATTTGAAAATTGTTTTATTAATTCCTTCAAATAACTAAACAAGTAGACACAAATACATGTTAACAATCGAGGTGCATATAATAATATTTTTGCATCCTTTGTTCTTTTAAGAAGATCTTTTCGTTTGGATATTAGAGTACCATTAAACGATTTAAGACCTTGATGATTGTGATATTCATTAAACGAAATATGGAGAATCGATACCATAATGATCAAAAACCTTATTTATTACAATTAGGTACCTTCCTATTCAAAACAAGTTAAAATTCTTTTTTATTCCTTAACACAGAAAAATCTTTCTCGACAAATTCTAGAAGCTATGCCATTAGTTATACATATAAAAACATTCTATTATTACAGTTCTGTGATACCAAAAGTTGAATTTGTTCAGTCTGTTTATATCTATAGCCCAGTTCCTGTTCTTTTTTATTATTCTATTATACGTGTCCCTTTAAATAACGACGAATAACGTTTAAAACGTGGTATACAAAAGGAATTTAAAAACAGAATTTATGTTTGATAGATTTGTTGCTGGGAAATACCCAATCTTTCTTTTATGTACAGGGTAACACCCTCCCTTTTCTATTTTATATAATTTTAAGTAACAACATCGCTGAATAGAAGTGTACTGTATGGAGGAATATGGATTTCCTCATATCATCTTAGTACATAATAATATGAATATAGAACTGATATCAAAAAAATCATGATTTAAAGAAAGATTTATATATATACAAATACATTTGAACGATGTTTTTAGAACAGGATATTTCAGGAAAAAGATCCTTTTTATCGAATATCTCCAATTAGTTTGATTACAAGAGAACTGTATAGTGTTAGGAGGACAAAATATTAATACAAAAATTCCCCCATGAACTGGCCATTAAGTAACACTCACTTATCTCTCTTTTATAACTAGTCGAAGATATAATCCTCGTGAGAACTAAAAACAAAGAGCTGATTTCGTTTATGATTAACTCCTTAAAGATTTCAAAAGAATTTCCCAATGTTTTAATGCCTCATAGCAATACAAAATTGAATGCAGTATAGGCAATCCATCCGACAAGGAATATGAAACGTTAGTTCGTCTTGTTCCTTTGCTGTCACTCTGCCAGAGATTCATTCAAAACAACAATTGTAAATCTGGTTTATATCTTTTTCTTAAAGAAAATAATACATTTTTAGTCCAAAAAATCATATTTTCTTTGTTTTATCATAAATATTCTTATAGACACTTTATTTGCTTTTTAAGATCCAATATTTCCAACAATAAGACTTAAAAGATTAAAAGTGCAGGGGCGACGACACCGGGGGGGCCAAGGGGGGCGAGGCCCCCCCACTATTTTGATGAAGCTTTCCCGGGCCCCCTTCAGGCCC
>JAUKPT010001790.1:0-14472 GCA_032273505.1 Nanomia bijuga | reverse complement strand
TACACTAGAAATTATTTTATCAAGGAGAAAAATCGACTTTTTTGGGGTATCAATAATTGTGGCGAGCACTGTATGTAGATTATTCAGCGTTCAAAGAAAATGGCTTTTTACTATTTTTAATTGAGATTCTGTTTGGTGCAATGAAATGCTGTAATCATTATTGACTTTTACTAAATCACCACATTTTGACCTTGTGATTGAACCAATCAGATTCTTGCTGATACAATTTCCAACCTATCAGAAGGCAAAATTAGTTTTTGAGACGAAACTGAGTGCATCTTTTTCTTTTGCAACTCCTTTGATCACGTTCTTCTAGAGTTTAGTTGGTACCAATAATTGTATCTGTAGTTTCTGTGAGTTTCGCTCTCACTGAGCTTCTGATTCACCTATTAATTCGTTTTAAATTTTTCACGTTAGTTTGCTTTATAAAATGGTGATATTCTCGAAATAAGAACGAAATATCGCTACATCTTTGTTGTCATTTTTTTCCATATCTTGAAATCCTGACATGAGGAGAGATTGTTTGGAATAACGTCTATTCTTTTTATCCGCAGAATATCAGATCCCAAAGGAATAAATTATGCTTACAAGCGTACATAAGCCATGGTTGTATTGGCGTACTTCCATGCTTGCTTGCATGCTTAATCCATGCACACTCATTCCATAATCTCGAGTTAAACTTAACCAAGTAAATTTACTCGCCAGTCCACAATTGCTATACATCTAACACATATTTTTTTTTATCTCGAACGAGAGTAAGAATGATATAACAAGAAGAGTGCCCTCTTTTAATCTAAAGCATTACCTTCGATAGATGGAAGATTAGCGACAACCAATGAGGTTAGGTCTTACGCAAACGGATGGTCAACTCTTATAAAACGCGCGTATGGCGGAATATTGTTCGAACTTCGATATAACAACCTTTTCTTTGGTCACGTGACAGCGATAATGTACTTCAAACTTTGCTACAGCATAACAGCATAATAGAATCGAATAAAAGGTATCGATTTTCCGTGGTTTCAGAAAAAAAGACAATTTTTTTTTATCATAAATTTTTCTTCTAAACCTAAAAGTGAGGCTAGTTAATAATATTTTTGTTTGATTCTATCGGACGACATTTAGTTTGTAAGGGGGTGTAACTTATGAATTAAAGTTGAACATCTAACCCTTAGTTAATTATGAAATTGTAATGGCTTCTGTTGTAGTCTTCAGTGATTTGGTATTGCGTGGTGTGTAGGCAAATACAAAGCAAACATAGATGTAGATGACCTCTAGTTCAATATTGTCCCGTTGATTAGACCTAAGAGAACGATGAAAAAGGTAAATAACATTCCAATAATGGTCGAAACAAAAGGATTTTAGTATTCATCTTGTCTGCTAAAGATTTAAAGCTTATTAGTTAGTTATGATTGATTACTTATCTTTATGTACTCACCGAAAGATTGACAAGTTCAACTAGTTCCGTAAAAAATCAACTTGTGTCACCATTTTATTAAGGTGAGACATCAAGCCAATCTTTTGTAGATTTTGTGTATGATTCTGCTTTAATAACTTATCTGAATAATATCCTAAAGTACCAATGCTTATTGGATAGGGAGCGACGAGCCTTGTCAGCTTATAAAGCATTCAAAGGTTGATTGGAGGGACTGCTATTATGCGTTCGACTAAGTCTTTTTTCTATACTTAGCTCATGGCATACTATATACCTTTTACACGTTTTTCTTTCATAAGAACGCCTACATTTCAGCTGAGAATGGATGTTCTTATTTTTTATCGTTTTCAGCCTCAGATGTTCTTATTACAGCCGTTCTTAGAAAAACGTCAACAAAAAAGACACTATAGCAAGCCAAATTCAAAGACTGTACAAAATTCAGTAAATTAGTCTTTTTAAATCAGTGATCCAAACAACATTATAATAACCATTCCAGTCACACTAACTCAACAATTTTTTTCTTGACATACACTGAGCTTGGGCATGTCCTTTTCATATTCTTAAATGTTGAGCAAATTCTCATAAAGTAGATGCTATAGAAGAAAACCTGTCATGCTTGGCTACAAGAACTTTTGATACTTCTATCAATATTTTCCTGAACATTTTTCTGTCAAGCTGCCAGAGAGGATTGCCGTTGATTTTGAGCTTTAGGTTTTGACAGAGACTACTAATTTAAGTATATCAAAGCCAACAAGACCAAGGAAAAAGTTAATGAGAAACTTCTATGAGAAAAATCATAATACTTAATTGTTAAACTGGGAACTAAAATAGCATTGTGTCAATGTACTTTTCATTTACGAGGATAAAAATAGCCCTGTTCAGATTAGTATCTCTTTAAATTGTCAACACATAAGTAATTCAATTAGCAAAATTGGTCATCGAATCGAAATGAATGTACAAACGTTTGTATTTGTGCTACGGAAAAAAGTTTGTCAAAAGTTTGTCTAATTTAGACTATTGATTGGTTGAATATTACATGAAGGATCTGATTGGTTCATTTAAAAATTTTGATTGTAGTATCCAAATTATCTAAATTAGACGAACTTTTGAGATGATATGCTGAGCAATATCAATGAAACAATCATCACTCGCCGTGTGTACAATCCACTCTTCCATCCTGCTTCGATGACTGTGAGGGGTGTCTGGCAACCTAAAACTAGTTAGCAATAACATTTGTATCCTCAACCGTTGTGTACTGATAGGAATTCTAGTTGAAATTATTACAAGTGCGATACATGGTGTCTCTAAAAACATAGCAGAACTATGTTAATGTGTTACATATGGTTGTGTATTATGAACGATATGTTCATTTGTTAGTATCGTGGATTTTCTCAGGCTCAGGCTTGTTTCCAATGTCAGTCATTTTTTTAAGTTGATTAGTTCAACGAGTGTTTCGTGTAGCAAGTCTTAGTCTATATATAAATCATACGAGTTAGATTTTGCAATAGAGAGTTTTACTTGGCAACTGTTTTATCAGTTATGGTTTTGTAAAACGAGTGAAATGTTTTTTGAATATTTCCTGATATTTTCGTCATTCTTATCTTTTTTTACTTTTTGTTCTTTCATCAAACTCTTAAAACATATTTGATTGGATGAACATTACATTATCAAGATTCTGATTGATTCATTTAAAAATGATATCACCACGTTTGAATAAAAGAAAACATCAAAATATTACATTGTTAAATGAACCAATCAGGTTCTTGATGATGTAATATTCAACCAATCACTAGTCTAGATTATACAAACATTTGAGATGATTTCTTATGTAATTTAAACAAGTTATCTTCTTCTTACTCGAAAATACGAGAGAAAAATTGATCTGACTCGAGACTTCGATTGAACATTTTATGCAATCAGAATAGATTATTAGATTTTGTTTCTTCCCCAGACTTCGTGACTCGGTGATTGACTTTCTTTTGCCTTGTTTCCAGATAATAACCAACATGTTTTAATAGATTGTGCAGGATGTTTTAAAAAGCCGAGAGCTATAAATAGTATAATCTAAGGCTTGACTGCGCAATGGACTTTCCTTATTAACCTGACCTTATCCAATTATCAACAATTTAAGGAATTGTCTCCAAATCAAATCTGGTTTAACCTTGTAATGGTGCTTGCTTATATTAAAGATTACAACAAGAATCCAATTCTGAATGTTGAGAACATTTCTGAAATTTTTGAATATACCCAAGTAGTCTAGATGATGAAATTTTAAACAAGCAATCATCAAACTAGGCCAAAACCTAATGGCAATTCTTATGTTCGAGATGTTCAAACCGCTCCACGAACCCACACATACTTCTTATCGTTGAACTGACGTCAATGGAAATACTTCAAGAGACTTATTTGATCTTCCAGCCAACTCCTTCGACCACTGAGGATGAATTCTCGAGTCTGGTTTGAATTTTGTTGGACGACAATGAGCAGAAAGTCACATAATGTTAAACATAATGCTTTTTGCTTAATTGATCCATTACTAGATAATTAGGTGATGAAATGGATGAAAAGAAACCTTTATTCGCATAGTCATATATTTATACATCTTCGAGAGCTTCACAAGTTGACACTGCACTGTTCAACTAAACTGGAATTCTGAAGACAATCGTCGCTTGTAGACTTTAAAATCAAATTACAAGCTGAGAGCATGCTTTACTGCACGCGCATAGCTGTCTGATTAAAAAACGAATGTTTTGTCATTTCAAGGTAAGCGTGCGTAGACTTCAAATCAAATTAAAAGATAAGAGCGTGCTAAACTACACGTGCAAATCGTTGTCGGTTGGAAAACAAATGATTTATGTGAACGTTTAATAATTTTGCTACGGTGATTTTCCTTTTTAGACCCTCCCTCTTTTGTCACGCTCCGACACGTTTTAATACAAGAGCCTCCACGGTGACGTAACGATTACGGCTTAACCCCAAAGACGATGAGGGGAGTGACAATTATCAGTGGATTTTGATGGAGGAGTAGATTTTCGACTTGACGTTGACTGGCAACCCTGTTTGATCCAGGCATTACACTCTTCACGTCGTCAAAGACTGTCAAGCTACATCACGAACAAACGGGAAGAACCACCTTCCCCCAGGGTGACGTCATTCTTGAACCTGTTAAAACTATATAACTATATAAATTGTACACTTATTTTTGTGGAAACAATCAAAACTTATCACTTCATGGGGAAATATTTTTATTTGGAAATAAATACTCAAAAATAAATCCGTCAAGTTGCATCTTCATTTCCTAGAAATTTCACTCACTGTCACAAGTAGGGAAATTTCTTTTACGAAGATCTTCTGTATGAAATCCTAATATAGCTTCTTGGAAAAAAGAAGATAATATTTTTCCTAGCAGTTTTAATAAACATCCTGGGAATGTGACATTTTCAATGTTTTATCCAATTAGGTCAATAACCAAACCACTGTTCCATGTTTGAAAGGTAGAAGCTGCAGGGTGATAGACTGAGAATTCCAAGGAAAAGTGTTAATAAATTTGACCCTTTCTTGGAATATTCCTCCTTATACTAATCACTGAAAGTGTTGATGGATCATGTTCTAGAGTTGATTGATTTATCAGGGTCGATAATGAGATTACTATCCTTGCAATGATTAGACTTTTGAGAAGGATTTTGATACTTTCTCCATAAATACACTTTTAAGGAAAGGCGGCATAAGGCTTAAGCTAACAATCAAACCATTTCATAAATTCACTGACGGTGAACGGATTCAGAATTCTTTTGAGACACACAAAACTATATGGAGAAGGTAAGTTTAAATGAGGGATGATCCACTCATCTTAATAGTGTACAAGGTTTAAACTTTATGTCGCAGATTCCCAAGAAATAATTTAATTGCGAAATCATGTTGATGATACTTTCAGAATCTGATTTCCTGATCGATCCTCAAATGTGACTTACTACTAGTTCAGAAACTATGCGAATCCCATGATTTATGGCTTTTATTTTTGTGAAATTATTTTCATCTTTTTATCTTCAATGTCATCATTTCAAAGTGCCGGTGCTTGCTTTTTCTTAAGTTTATTTCTATTTAATGCTTTAGATGTGTTTGACATTGAAAATAATCGGGTTCGTGCATTTTCTAATAACAGCGAAAAGAACTCAGCCAGGGCTGTTTTTCTTTTCAAATGAATATTATGAGACTTTTTCATAATGGTAGGCGACGGCGAAAGCTTGGCGAATTAGCGTTTTGTTACGGGCAAGTTACATCGCAAGTCAACCGGGTCGACCCATGTAATGTAAGTGATACTGGGTAGTCGGTTGGTACCTGACGAAATGCTAGATGGGACTTAAGTTATGGCCTCGATTAGCCCGATAACGGCTTTGCTACACTGTTCCATCATAAGAGTAAACCTTTAACCTTACACCTTAAACTTCCGGCTAATCAAATACAGCACCTGGCGAATGTTCTTGATATTTACACGGACTAGTAGTACGCGATATTTACTAAACACTAAAACGAAATTCGTAATCTGCCTGGTTAATTCATAAAGCTTTCGACACTGACGCCCAGAGCTGTAGATTATCTGTTGTTGCATCCCGTACCGTGGGTCGTTCCTTTTAGCAACAAATCTCGTACTAAATATTTGACTATTTCAAGTTTTTTAAAGCTGGCACTGACCTTTCCGGTTACCGCCGTTGATGGCGATAGCGGCTTTCATCCCGCTGTGCTAAGAGACCTTACTACCATTTTGGATCTTTCCATCTTTTATTTCCATTTCCCGCTGACATTCGATTTTATTCTCTTGGCGTTTAAGTTAGTATATTTCGTTATCGATCAAATTTCCTGTTTGACAAATATACAGTTTAGAATCTTTATAACTGACCAAACCATCGATAAATTGGACTGTTTTTTGTTCGTGTTTGGCACTTTTTTAAGCGAGGAGAAAATCACTCTTTGAAGTTTACGAGATTTCTATTTAAACAATAGGAATTGAGATTTCCGAAGAAACAATAAGATTTTTCATGAAGGTGTACGAGATTTCATACCAGTGTCAGATGGTAGTATTAGTACATGGGTGGTAAAAGCATATGACATCCACTAAGCGATTTATTCTGTCCAGTTGTTTTCGTCGAAAAGATTTCTGACACGTGCTAAAAATCACAATAAACCGAAATAAAGAAACAAAAAAGCAACTCCTAAATTATATATGCACGAGGACTGTATCAAGTTAAACAAAATATGTTGCGAAATACGGTGTTCTGCATGAATGATTTCATAACAACTTAATGTGACTAATCGTATCTGTTCACCATCACCTTAGCTACCAAGTAACTTAACTGCTTGATTCTTTTTTCTTTGTTGTTTAAATTTTGAGTTTTCGCAATACGAAAAAAAAATTGTTTGTTTGACCCACGTAGAATTGATACTTTTTTAGGGATCGCTTAAAATCGGCATACCTCCATGAAAATATTAGGTAGAGTAGATTTTTGCAGTTTTACTGAGGTTTTACTTCTCAAGAAGTCGACTTTCCTCTTGAAAACTTAAATACTTACTTTATCTTGACTATCATTATGTACTATGTAAAAGTTACTGTAGTCCGCCTCAAGGATCGAAAATGCATTAAATGCTTCAATATGATAGTAAAACATGGGATTGTTTGTTATGGCCAATGATGTTAATAAAGGTTTTTGCAGCTTTTACTTATTGAAATTGACTTTTATTTTGAGAGCATTCAAGGCTTATTTATCTCCACCTAAACATAACAAGGAATTAGGTGTACCTGTATACATCATAATGCTACAATATTAATATGGGTTTGCTACACGTTGTTTAAGAACATTCAGGCTGAGATTGGCTCAAAATTTGAACACCTGAGGCTGAAAAACGATGAAAAAAATAAGAACATCCTCAGCTGAATTTTAGGCGTTCTTATAAAAGAAAAACGTGTATTCCCATTACACCCCGGCACGATAAAGAAGGATATGGGAGAGATGAAATAGTTGACTAATTATATTTCTTGTCTGATTTCCCGACATACCTTGAAGTCTTAACAAGTAAGTTCTTCGAAATATGTTCCTACGTCAAATGACCGGATCTCTCATGATTTCTGGATTACCAGCGCGGAAGATAAGTCAATATTTTCAAAGACAAAATAAAAAGAATGTCGGTGTGACTAAAATCTGTTTTTAAGTGCTTTTTTAAATAGGCCTTGAAATGCATGTGACTTGAATGAGTGAGTAGTGTCTATCCATGTGTGAATATATATGTACATGCAGGTAGCCTTATTTGATCGATAGTTGTTTAGTTAATGTGTACATTCTTGAATGTACTTGAATTTTTTTTTTACACGTATGTACGTTTAGGTATGTACTTATGTACTTATATCTGTTTCTTACTTGCTGATGCGTAACCTCAGTGTAAAAGCTTAAACGGTATGTATATATATATTTTCAGGTTCAGATATTCTTGACATAAACAATATTTTTATAGGCGACTTAGGATTTGGATCAATTTTGATAAGTTGCTTATTTTTTATTATTTATAGAGAAGTGCATTTTCGTTGCTTATTTGAGCAAAGTGACGAATTACCACTACTGGAATGTTGCTTATAAAGCAATTGCATTTGAAAAATATTGTATATCTACGTATGTCCTTATATTATTGCCGATGAGTATAAGTTCTTGACGCATGTCCGTTTTACGTATTCCGATGTATTTTTGAGTACGAAGATACGGGTATTTATGTATGTTCAGGCATCCTTGATTATTCGATATGAGTTATCTAGTCAATCTTTATTTGTTCTTTTAAGTACGTCGATCCAGGGATGTGGACACAGGGACGTATCTGCGGCTATTCTGTTCATGTGTAACAATTCAACCTTTTCATGTGTATAAATGTATTTAAGTACTGAGATATGTATAACGTATTAAAGTACTGAGATGAGTACATTGATAATGTACAATCTGAAATTAGCAATTGTGGGTACTCAGCAGGGCTGTATATTATGAAAACCTTCCGAGTAGCGAACTTTTTGTAGGGTTAACCTTCCGAGAAGAACAAATCATAAAAATCAAGGTATATACTTGAAATGTAAGTTGTTATTTTTGGTTTGGGTGAAATTTTCCGAGGCAAAGCTCGAGCTTCCTAATTTGTATATAATATACACCCCTGGTACTCAGTTTGTAGAGGAGTTCGTACATAGATATCGTTTTGATGTGTTACTTCATAAATTAAAAGACTGTCTAGTCTTGATCAACTTTGGTTAATAATGACTCTTCTATTCGGAGCGTCGATTATTTTATACCTTCTAAAATTGTCTTGCGGTATAGACTTCTTTGCGATTTATGGATGTTTTGTATACTTCGAATGTATTTCTTCATTAAGTACTGATATATGAGGATACATGTGTATATTGTGCATGTGGATGTGGATGAATAATCGTGTATTTTTAAGTGACGGTATTTCTTTGATTGCCTTACGATGTATAATTGTGTTTGTTTATCGGTGTATGTCTGTCTATTTTCATCCATTATCTTCACGCGCCATATTGTGAGACTAGAAAGGTTTCCATTATCAAATTTCTTTTTAGTTTTTCTGATAAGACTTTTTCAACTTGCAACATATTAGTACTCTAACCGATTACGTTTTAGTCGTCGCATGTAGTCGTAATAAAAACAATTTTTTTTAACAGCATCAAATGATGATAGTAAACATTTTTAGAATGGAATGTTTTACAAAATTATGTCGCATTAAGATTGGAATTAGTCATCAATTGTGTGTATAACTAGTGATTGAGTAATTACATAATGTAGTAATGAGGTATAATGGATTGATTCTAGCACACGTTCTTTTCATGCCAGCTCATATGAATAATTAGCCGTTGCGGTCTTATCATGTGTTACTCGCCGAGCTCTTTTATACGTATAAAATAATAAATATAGTTCGAGAGAGAAAGAGAAAGAAATCAAATTGTTGTTAAGAGAGTCTTAGAGTGGTTGGAAATTATGGTTGTAGGATATTGTGTCATGTACCAGTCGTTAAAAACAATCAATTCTTTTTTTGGTTATATTTTTTTGTTAAGAAATATCTGTTGGAAAGTTTTTTTTGTTGTTTTTTTAATATTTTTTGAAACGTTAACGCATCGTAGCGTGACTTTCTTACACTTATTGTTTATATAAAAGTTCACGCTAACTAAGAATTATTTTTCTTTGATATATTATTTTTAGTTACAAAGAGAGAGAGAGAAAGAGAGAGAGAGAAAAAAAGAAGCGGTATTTGCAAGGATATAGATGTTTTTATATATTTTGTGTGTCAGATTTCTTCTGGTTTGTTTGTTTTATCATTCATTAGTTTGATTATGTTAGTCAGTTCTAGTGTTGACCTGATGTTGATGTTAAGTTTAGTGAATTTTCTTAGTACAATGTTAATAAGCGTAACAAGCTCCAAGTTGCGACTCTGTAAGTAGTTTTTGCAACCTTCCTTCACATTACACTAATGCTTTTTTTTATATCATTTTTCAAGAAGGGTAATATGACCCCGAATACTTGAACCTAAAACTTTGAATTGTTTTTTTTGTTGTAGCTAATCTGATTGGTTTAATATATGTTAAAACCTTTTTTGAAAGAATAAATAACAAACAAGTTTTTTAAAGCCGTCTCAGTGCGTAGTTATGAGAGCTGGCTATAAGGACCCTTAACCATGTTTTTGCTCGTTATTGGACTATGATTTATTTTATTACTCTTTTATACTAGTACATCGACTCTTATATCTAATGATGGGTGGCCTTGTTAAGTTCAACTGTTAATTTTTATTAAGTGGTAAAATGCTAGTTACATTGGATGTACATAGTTTCTTTTGTTACACATTCAAAAGTCGTTTCCGATTACTTTTGCTTATGGCATCTCTTTTGATGACTGATGAAACTCTTTTTATCATTTGAAGATTCGACGGTAATTTCTTCCTTATTCAGTGCATACATTTTACTCATCTACAGTAATAAAAGATAGCTATTTTCATTCCACCTAGCTATAAAAAAATAAAGACTTTTTTGATTTTGAATTTTTACAAAACAAATATCTCAAACGCTTTTAAACTAAGCTCATCAGCTTCACGATGAAGAAATTTGCAACAAATTAAAAAATGAATTTATCCATCAATTTGTAAGCAATAGGCCCTGTCACACTAGAATATGAATCAAATTATTTTTGATTTATTATATCAAGTTAAATTGAATTCATCCAGTATGACAACGGAAATGTCCCATTAACACAATAGATGAATTCAATTAAACTTGATATGATGAATCCATATAATTTGATTCTTCTTCTTCTGTGAGAATTTAATCGATAGTAGCCACACTCGAAGAGTTGTTCTGTTGTTTTTGTTAGTATTCTCTCACTTTCCTAAATATCTGTCTACATGTCTTTGCAATCAGATCCTGGATCGCGTGTCCAGTGAGATTAATCATGGTCGTTGTGAGAACGGCGATAAAAGAGTGTCCTTAAGCAATGAGTAGCTCACATTCTTCGCACATGGACACGAATAGTTCGATGTAGACAAAATGACAAAAAGACGTCATCAATTGTTGACCCATCTATTAATGAATGAAAGGAGGCTAGACGATCACTTGTCTTAGTATAATCTCAAGACTTGATATGTTTGTTTTTGTTTACTAGTTGTAAATAAATACATTACACTTCTCTTTCTCAATGAATTTTTTTTTGTTTAGGAATTCTGTCATGTTTGCATTATTGTCAGTAAACTGAAGTGGGATGACCCAAGTTAAAACTTTTAGATGATTTTGATGGCGAAAAGTTAATTCTTTAAGATGCACTAATAATGATTGTTAAACTTTTTGTTATAGTTGCCTTTCCTTTTAAAATATTTTTCTTCATACCTAAAGTTGAAAACAAAATAGCTTAAGAAGACTAAGCAATACTACTCTCTATTTCTTTAAATGCAATGGGAAAAGTCTCAAAAATCACATAATACCTGGAATTTTATATTTCCCTGGAACTTGATGATTTCAGGGGCTTTTGAAAGTGCCAGTTCCATCCATCGAAACTAGAAACTAGAAATTTTCTTGAATTTTCTTTTCCGGCTGATTTTCACTTTTTGTAACCCTGATTTTGTTCTGTACTCACTTCTGAGAAGTTGACGATGATAACATAATTCTACAATACCCTTTAGTCATTTGTAAAGATTGGTATTACGCAATGCAGTTGACTGACGTTCAACTATGTGTGGAACACCCATTGTTCATCGACATTATTGGGGGACACTGTATAATTGGATTCATAATGACCCAATTTTCCCTCTCGTAATGTTTTGTATTGATGGATTACGTTGAACATAATACGTTATCTAACCTATTTATTCACAATTTAAAATGTGGTCGAATATTATATTAAAGTACTGTCCTTGCTTGTTCCGTCATTAGAAACGATGTTATCTCCAGAAGTTAAAACATGACTAGTAATAAAAAAACTAATATTTTATGAATTAGATAATTCACGATGACTTAAATGTGCAGTTAGATCTCTCCTTTTGATGACTGAGGGTATTTTCGATCATATTAATTGTTACAGTGTACTCAAGGATGGTAGAAACCCATTCCTTTGTTTCAGCCAAGTAGAAGTTGTATGAATTTTAAGTTGATCGACCGGTGGTTAGACAGGGGTTGTATTAATCTAAACGCTTAATCATGATGGATTCACTGAAGTATTAAGAGGGGATTTTGCTAAATAGTTCTTGCTTCTAAGGCCAAGAAAAAATGTGCATTTTTTGATTTTTTGCAACTCTTAAAAAAATTCCAATACATACAAAATTATTTGAGATTTTATTTTATTTTTTTGTCTTGTTTTTAAGTCAATAATCACGAGTAAAAATATTTTAAGAGGCCAATACTCCAATACGTGTGTTCGAGTTCATAGATAATACACTCATTCTTTTTATAAGCAACCGATTTATAAGCAACTAGTGATCTGATGGCCAAAAAATAAGGAAAATCGAGAGCTGGAATGATGGTGACTGAACTAAGCAACTTCAAAATGAAGAAAATACCAATTATGATTATACATAATATTTGATATATCTTGTATATACAAGTTTCTTATAAAGAAAATGAGTGTAGTCGAAATAGGTATCCATATGTTTAAGTTATTAAGAGGTCCGAATTATTGCCCAAAGCATATTGTAACTATCTACTTCATGATTAAAAGCAAAAAGCAGGGTATACATTAATTCATGTCTTTTTCCTTGGAAGGTATTCTGAACGATAAAATCTCGAAAGTTTAAAAACTTCCTTAATTTATTAGATCTATTCATGTTAGGGATGTCCTTAATTTTCCCCTTTAGACAAAAATTCTGAATCCAAATATTGCCCATGCATCTGCTGGGTATTGGGTTATTATTATTTTTGAATTGAGTTTTTTTTAGGATATCCTTTTTCATTTATTCCATTACTTGATTTCATGTTCTTTAATTTAGTATTGACCGATAATAGAAAATTAGATATATGAAAGGGCTAAATATTTAACTTGTCTATTTATGACTTTCTTGGACAGACGAGGAATCATATATTTTTGTCTCGAAATACATGAAACAAGAATTAAGAAATAAAACTTGTAATTAAGTCATAGATGAAATTCTCGGCAGATTAGGCTATTTGTGATTTTGAAATAGTGAAAGTGAAATAGATAATGTGTAATAGGACTTGGTCTATTGACTATTGGGCTAAAAAAAAGGAGAAATTCTCGGAAAATGTAACATGTTCAGTGGCAGATATGGCCCAATTTCCGAGTGTCTTCAAAGTTCATATTTCCCAAGCTGTAGGGAAATTTGAAAAATGAAGCACTTGAAACACATGGAAACAAATCCTTCAAGACCTCTTTTCTAGAGTTTATACCTTCATTTTGAAACCATTTTAACAATTTATAGGGTCAACGTAGTCTTTAATGATAAAAAAACTGCCTCAAAATATTAATCTCAATAAATAGGGTCTTCATGAAGACACTGAAGGCACTCCATATCCACCACTGCTATTTTCTAATTACGGAGGAGGAATTTGGTCCAAAGAGTACTCTCTACATAATTTGTCATCATGATTGCATAATTGACTTGGCATTTATTGATAAAGTTCTATTATGATATTTATATTAGACATTGCTTAATGGAGCCCAATACATTGTGGAACCATTAAACGGGCAGGTGGCACCAAATGCTTCCCCAAGCAAACAGGCTATGATCAATGGCGTAGCCCCGATAGCGATAAAGAATTCAGCAGAGGTACGGGGAAAGACGGAAATTTGGCGTCGTAACTCAGATAAAAGTCCTACGCGTAATATGATTAAATCCGGGAACGACAAGGATGATCCAAGTGAAACAAAGAATGAACAAACAGAACTGATAAAGGTGAGAATTGGCTTCTTCATTTTCTTCCTTTTCTTTCAAAAGATCTTACGGTCAGTGCCGGATTTAAGGGGTAGCCTAAGCCCCTCTTTTTTCGTTGAAGCTATACCCATATATTTTAATTTCTGTAGAATCACCAAGAATAATCATTACCTGGATAGATTTAGTTTTTTTTGTATGTAACATTCCTTGGTACGTTGGCAAGTAATTCATTTTGATCAAATCTGGTGGTAAGAGCGCCGATAAAATGAGATTTTTTCATTAGCATTACCCCCGTAAATATGCTAACTCAAAAAGAAAAATGAAAAAAATCGCGAAAATCTGTCTCAATATATATCCATTTTTAAACGAAACATAATTTTAATTCATAAAATCCGGTCTAATTACTCTTAAACCAACGGATATTTAATTTTAGGGGATTATTATTTTGTGCTCTGTATCTTAGAAATTTCTCCATGAACCGTTACTTTTTTAGTCGAATTTTTCTTTTCAATAAATTTCCAAGACAACGAGCCTTAAAAAATGAAGTTCTACCATCATGGTGTCCCTTGCAACCTTAACTCTATATTTAGCGGGCTTTTTTATGTACGTTCGTTTACTGGGGGGGGGGGGGTAAA
>JAUKPT010001789.1:0-14473 GCA_032273505.1 Nanomia bijuga | reverse complement strand
TGAAAAAAGCATAAATGCGGCTCAATTTGTTTCACGCGCGCGGGTGACGCTTAACAGATTATCAATTTTTCTTTGACTTATTTTCCCTTTTTCTTTTCTTAGATTGTTTGTGCCAGCATCGGTGACATCATTTACAAGTACATTGCTCGCAAGGAGACGATGGGATTCAGTGTTTTGAGATCTCTGCGTCTTTTGAGAGTATTCAAGGTGACAAGGTAGTTTTTTTGTCAAATTCATCTTTCTGTTCTGTTCTGTTCTAGTTCGGAATTTTTTGTGTTTCTATGTTAAGCCTGGTTAAGCCAGTTGGTCTTATCCAATCGTTTTTAATTGGCTATTTTAAGACGTATTAACCATATTCATAGTTTTTATAAGGTTATGTTTTAAGTTTTAAAAAGAATTCCAGTTTGAAAATTGATTCTTAAGAGGAAGCAAATTTAACATTCAGTGAATGTGAAGTGATAAATTTTTAAGGTGTCTTAAAATATTCAACCCTAAATAAAGACGTGGTTCTGGTGTCGGGGATACTCTGATTTCAGGGGAAAATATTTCATATTATAAAAAGTTATTTTTATTTCCAATAAATTCTAAAATCATAATCAATTAAATGCCCTTTTTCAAGTAGAAAAACTAAAAAAACACATCGCCTCTGGACCCCATTGTGGGCTCACAGCACACCTTACCCCCGAGATGTTTGTCAACTCGCTCTCTGCTCGCTTCAGATTTTCAATGATAGGATTTCCTATCAATAATCTTTTCTGTAAGGTTGTTCATTAAATTAAATTTTCAAAAGTTTCAATTTATTTATTTATTATTTATTAAAGAAATACAATTTGCAGGCCTATTGGCCTCTATAAATTGATCTAGTTATCAATTCTATACTTGTGATCGTATTTTAACGGGTGGGTTATCCAGTGTTGGTCCAATCGATTATCGAATGCGTCAATTGATGTTGCATCAACGATCGTTCTTGGGAGGGTATTCCATGAGTAGACTGTCCGGCTGTAAAACGAGTTTTGATGAACGCCTTTTTCACCGTCTAATACCTTAAGGTTAGCAGAGTTGGAATTCATGCCTCCTACTAGGTCGGTTATTCTTTTTGAAAGAGGACGGTATGGTGTTTGGATCGTAAAAATTCATTACTTTTAGTGAAGGATTAATTTCTACTCTTAAATTCAATTTATATATTTTTAGAGGAAGTTCTTGCATTATCTGACTTACTATAGGACTCACTTGGCCCATTATTGATTTGAAAACAAACAACGTTTTACTAGAATCGAAGCCGATGTCTCTAGAATATATTACTAATTGAGTTTTGAGTTTGAAAGAAAATATGCCTTCATTGGACTTTCGAAATCTATTGAATCTTTACTTTTGGGTAATTGCGTTAGTTGATACTATCAAACACTAAAGGGATATTGATAACATGAACACTTTACATAATTGTAAGATGATATCTGCGCGTGTGAATTGGATCAAATCATTTTTGGCATTCGAACACCACAAGTTTCCATAGTGAATGATTTGTTGACTACAAGAGCATTAGAATTGTGTGTCAAAGCATTATTAACCATGGCAATACACTAAAAGATAGTAACCAAAAGGCAACATTTCTCATTATTGCGTTGATCCCTTTGGGACATATTGTTGCATCATGTGATGAACGTACATCTTTTTATTGACATATTTTATCCTTATAAGGTATTCTTTTATGGTTTTATATTAAAGAGATTAAAGATTAATCTGTCCGTTTGATTCCAAGAAGCCTTAAATTGCAAACATCCAATATAAATGTTGACGAAAAAGAGAGTAGTCAAATGTTTTTGTATCAGGATTGCGTTGTGTTTAAATATTTTTAGTATCAACTCCCACGTACAGGATTCAGCCCCTTTTTGGGGGTTTGGTCTCCTAAATGAAAATTACAATAATGAAACATAAAAAGATAAATTGAATGTTTTTCGATGGAAACACTTTTTTTTCATTTGTTTTCCTCATAATGCTTCACAAGGTCCATAAGGTCAAATTGGTCGTTTAAAATTGTCAAAAGTTCATCAAAAATTGTTCAAAAATCCTCAAAAATAATATTGTCAAGAATAATCAAGTCATATAAAATCTTCGTAACGATTTTTGGTAAAGTACTATTTATTGAGGTCTCCTTTTTACCCAAAATTGATCTCCTTTTAGTCTTCTTTTCAGATCAAATTGTTTTCTTTTTTGTACATTTCTACATCCCGACCAAGTGCCTCGGTGGTCACTTTCATTTCTGACGGGGAAAAGACTTAACGCTGCAATATTTGTCGAGGTCAGGTTTGTCAGATAATTTTGGCCGGGGAAGAAAACGAGCGACTAATTCAACTTAGGTATTTACTTAAAAATTTCACCGGGGATAAACTTCATTGTTTATATTTTTGCAGGGACAGTAATATTTTGCTGAGAAATTGGTTTTGTAAACGAATTTTGACCGGGGTTTGTGTAACTGGCCGGGGAAGTCCTCGGTGATACATTTTGCTTCTGAGGAGTTCCTCGTTTGGGTTCTTCCGGCCGCGACGTAGCCACCGAGGCACTTAGCCGGGATGTATTTCTGGTTTCTTAACGATTTGAGAACACTGATGCTGATGCAAAAGAATATTACTGCTGCTTCACAATACCCGGCACCCTATTTAATGACCAGAGATTTTTTTTAGGTTTTGGAGTTCCATGCAAAAGGAAATTGGCTCTTTGATGAAATCGATGCGATCAATTTTGAGTTTGATCTTACTTCTACTCGTCTTTCTTATAATATTCGCGTTGTTGGGAATGGAACTTTTTGGTGGAAAGTAAGAATCTCTTCATATCTTACAATTGCATGTTTTTTCATTCACTCAATGAGTCTTAGACGGGTATCAGAACATAATCTGTTGTGCTAAGGGATTGACTGAAAATGACATCATTATGAATATGATTGGTTCACGTTGTTATAAGCGATCATCCTAAAAGTTTGTCTAATGTTTTCTTGAAGTCGAAATTATGATGTCATTTTTAAATGAACCAATCACATTCTTAATGATGTAATTTTTATCCTATCAATAGTCTAAAATTAGACAAAGTTTTGAGTTGATGATCGGATAATAGACCTTTTCGTAGTTACCGTCGCCATATTGGATTTCCTTAATAAACTCTTATAAAATCTAAAATAATTGACCTACCTGTAGGTAGGTCAAAGTTATGGGTGCACTCACATCGTACAATTTAGATAAACGTGTATAATTAAATGATAACAGCAATTAAAACGGTAGAGTTGACTAAAGGATGACATTAAATGTAATTGATTTGATAGTATTCGCCAAAGAGAAGCATGTTTTTACTCACAACCCTATTTAGGTGGAATGATTATGTTCCTAAGATATATTCAATAAAGTACAAAATTACTCCCACAGGAACACAGAGCGTTAAAGAGGAAAAACAATACGTGGTTTATTTTACGATATCTTTTTAAAAAGAAGCCAATACTAATTTTGTCTAAATTCATAAGGCGGTGTTGACGTCATTTGATTGTTCTGTCTTATTATCAAGTAAATGGTTCCATTGTGTGTATATATATAGACATATTATGTGAATGTAGTAATAAATGACATTAAATGATCAGGAATCTTCATTGAATCAGTAAGATATGTTTTTCAAATTAATATGATGACATGTTTTTTTAAAGTGCGCTCTAAAATCTTCTGTTGGCATTAAACATTAAAAACATGGATATAACATTTCGTCATATATGTGCATTGACCCTTATCGACACCATTAGATCTATAAAATCAAAAAATATCACGGTGATTTAAGACTTAAGAATTAAGGAGCAGTAGATATATTCAAAGTCGAGGGGAAAATCATTATTCATAAATTTAGTACACTTTGAAAGAGAATTCGATTGTTTCATTGGAAATTCTTGAAATTCTCAGAAATCTTGTACAATTTCCCCAAGAGAGAATTATCCCTCGTTTAAAGTTTCCATTTTTTAATCTCTTCCGTAAATGTTTAAAAACTCTCAAAAAAACAGTAAAAACAACTCTTAAAGCTGAAAGCTCTAAGACATCGTCATAACTTGAGGTGAACATTTGCTCACGAATAATACCACGTGACTTGAAATTTACGACTGTTTCTATTATATATCTGGATAACATTTATTATGACGTATTTCCAAATTGGTTAAGAAATATGGTATTGTTTGGAGTTATGGTTTCATCAAAAGATTTCAATACATTGGGTTATTATTCGTACCATTATTGACAATAACATATAACAATATGTTTCCTAACTATTATATATATACTAACTATGTTCTAAACATAGCTCATCACGTTTAGTGCTAAGAATGCTAATGTCTGGAGAAGAAAAGAGCATTACATGAAAGCATACTGACAAAACGACGCTAAATTGAAGTTCATTATTTTTCGATGACTTATAAAAGACGAAATTATCCTGTGTTAATCTTTATCAAAAAGGCCTCTGCCATAAATATTTCATGAGGTCGCTTTCAAGTCAAGATGAAAGAATTGACTGAACAAGTCTTCTTCTTTAAACTTTCATGATAATCGGTAGGTATTTGTTCTTCTTCCGACAATGAAATATCGTGCTTCGCAAAGGTCCCGAAGTTCATCGCTGCTTTTTTTAAATAAGATGTATTTTAATTTCCTCTTTCCTTCGTAGACCCGCATTAATTATTTTTGTGTTTAAAAGTCTAAATAGTTTTTTTAGAATCAGATCTAACAAAAGATAATGGCATACTTTGACCTACAAAACTTATCTTTACCTATGATTCTTTAGAAGGTCCATGTCTTACCACGGTCTCAGAAAACTTCGATCCTGCGAAATTACCTTCGCCACTTAACAAAAATTATTATTGAGGAATCTTTATTCCGTGGAAATGTTTTTATTAAACCCTGAAAATCAAAAAATCATTTTTACTCTCATAACACGCTGATTAGAAACAATGCGTCAGTTTAGTTTTGTATTGATATAACGTTCGTTCCACGATATTTTTGAGAGGAAGGGGGGAGTTAGTTAATGCACGGTCTCAGGAAGCTTCGATTCTCCGAACCCTGTTGATGAGGAACCTTCGTCACGTTTCAAAAGTTTTCTTAAATTGAGAAAGCTTTCTTATCCGAGGATATGTTTTCATTAACCCTGAAAATCAAATAATCTTTTTATAGATACAGTCAACTCTCATAAAATGTTGATTAAAAATAATGCGTTAGTTTTGTATGGATATAATTCCGTTCTTTCTACGATTTTTGAGGGGAAGGGGCCGGGATACATCTGTGCAGTTACCCGGAAGGTAAAGTGCTTCAACATGAAACTGATTTTGTAATGATTTTTGTAATGCATCAAGTCTCCTTTCAAATGGTTAAGTTGCAAAAGATACGGCATACTTTGACCAAGCATTTACAAAAGTTATCTTTAGTAGGTCATGTCATTCCTTCTTGTAGTTTGCTATTTTCGTATTTTTTATGGAATTATCGCCAATTCTCGGCTGTTTTAGCTGTTTGATTGGTTGAAAGTTTCATCATCAAGAAACTAATTGGTTATGTAAAAAATGATACAATCTGTACGTTTGTTAAAACTAAAAATCTTAAATACATTTTTGAGGGAACAAATCATAAACGTGACGGTGTTATCTTTAACCAATAAGTGCAGTTACCCGGAAGGTAAAGTGGTCTTACATCTGAAACTGATTTTGTAACAAACCATATGATAAACTTGAAATTGATGAAAGAGCTTAGAGTGAAGGTGTCATTCATATACTTTAAACTTAAAAGTTGCAGGAGAAAAATTGTGCAAATTCTTTCTCGCGATTTACGCAACTTTTTGTACCGCAAATTCTTTATCATCTCGAAACTTATATTTTTACATAAAATGAGGTCACTCACAAATGATGTCAAATATTGAAATAGTTAATGTCAAATTGAGATCTTTTCAACATAAAATTCCACAACTATTTTTTAGAAGTTTTCTTAAAACTTTCGCAACATGTTATCCCCGAAACATCTATTACCTTCAAACTAATGAAACTCGAACTTTATCTAACAAACTTAGAGTGTAGGCGTCAATCGGATTAAACCGATTAGTACAATATGGGCAAGTGCACAAGCCTTAATTGAAAGTAATCTCAAATCAGCATGAAAAAGCGTCACATCCCTTTGACCTCATAAAAGAGATTTGATTTATATGACGTATAATGACGTCATAAGCTCTGTTTCAAACTTTAGGGTTTCCACATAAATACTACCTTGCTATCAAGAAAACATATAATCACATCCTTGCTATATTATGACGTACAAACAAAAACATAAAGCCATTAATAATGTATTTTTACAAGACCAAAAACTGGGGTTTTGCTGAATTTCATTATTGACTAAAGGCGACGATTTTCTCCAAATATATCAAGAAATGGTAAGTCGAGCAACAAAACAAAAAAGACAAAATGAACAATCAAAAGATCACCACTTTCTGTGCAATTAGATGTTGAATCATCTCCATTATACTACATCATCGAATGTACTATTTAAGGGAACAAATTAACAGACAAAGCTCGCCGACTTCCTTAAATTCGAAACAGAAAGTAAACATCAATCATCATAAAAAACTTTTTTTTGGATCGTTGCAGAAAAACCACTGATTGAATGATAAAAAGATATTTCTTATTAAGATCATAATGCCAAGTTGTAAAAACCTTATTACAACTTAGTAGGTAGAATTGATTTTAGTGTTGACCCTCTTCGACAAGAAGATCCGTCAAAAAGAAGATTTTTTCTTCTCACATTTTGTTGTTTTTCTTCCGAACGGGTAGCTCTTATCATAAAAAATCGGCAGGAACATGGGTAGTAACCATATTTGAGTATACAAAAGTAGAAAAAAAACATAGATTACTTTCCGCTAAAATTAGTGGTTTGTTCAGAAACAAATGGGTCATTATTTCCGCAATTGATAAGCGAAAATTTCCCCGATTGGCTTAAGAGGCATTGTTTGTAAGAACCGGGCAATATCTTGATATTTTGATAGTGACGAGGTCAAAATTGTTAATCCTCTGGTTATTTTGTTTACAATGATAGAAATAATTGTGCAAAGTATCTTTAGCCGGTATTAAATATTGACGTAGGTTTGGGACCTCAAAGTTCGTCCCAGAACATGAGCAAATTGACAAAATTAATGAAAAACCACATTTCCTGGCAAAATTTATCGATTAAAACTTTTTTTTGTCTCACAATCTTAGTTGACACCAATCACCCACAGAAAAATAATGATTTGATTTTTTGCTTCTTATCTATTCTCATTATATATGTCATCATAGCTCTCTTAAATGGATTCTTCTTATGGTACTGAAGCCCTATGTAACATTCCAGACTTAATGCACACAATGAACAATTTGACAATTATCAATGCACACTATAAGGGCATTTAAAATGTTGGCTTTCTACCACTTCTTTTTCGGTGTATAGCCAGCCTCCGTATTATTTCCCCCAGGTTTGATCATTGTTTTAAGTTATTCCATGCCCAAACTAAGGGGATTTATCATCAAACCCATCCAAAAGTGTTGAAGCTATACAATATTATACGTCAGAGTTGGTACATTTTGAGATTTTGTGCACATAAATCACTCGTTTCCAGGCCCAAGTAAATTTAAAATATTTTGGGACTTATTAACCTATTTTTTTTAATCCCTGGGCCTACGTGATGACATGTATAATGAGAAACAAGATAAAAAAATAAAAAACCGTCTGTAAAAATCGGCTCTAAAATCATAAAAATTCAAATTTAATGTTAGTTTTAGACTGGTCTCTGTGATTAAGTTCAACATAAAAAAGATCAGCCCCAGTCAGATGGTCAAAACCTCGATTTTCAGAGTCAGCAGTTAATGTCAAAAGAAGCCACCTATTAATTCCCTTATCTAATCTTGATGACGTAATTTTCAACCAATCAAACAACAAATATACCCATTATTTGTAAACAACTTGAAATTACATGACATATATAATACGTCACAATCTGGAGAAACCGTTATCTTTTTTGGACGTAATTCAAAATTTAGTGTGGTCAATAAAGTCATCACTTTTATCAATTTAAACAAATTGTATTTCATATATATCATTACACAGTAATTGTACAAGCTACTATATATAAAAATAAATATAATAAAAAACATTTTCTTAAAACAAAAAGATTATTGGATTATGTACAAATAATATTACCATTAAATAGTTCCTATCTGCAAACATGCTATCTCATTGAATAAAAAGATTGATTAACAGGCATAATTAATTGCACTAGTATATGAAACAGAACCATTCATTCATTTTGGGGTGAATCATAATGGTGAAGAAAAAATGAATCATGAACCTCATGTGGTTTTATGACAAGAGGGTGTATTTACGAAAAAGTATTCCGTCAGAAGTACAGTAAGAAGATTGTCTTCCAGAAAATATTCGTTTCTAACGTCTGTCCCAAAAGTGAATACTTTGACCAAAATCTCTTATTTCTTTCCCCCGTCACACGCCATTTCTTTATTTTCTTATTTCTTCCCTAAATTTTGGCTCAAAATCTATAGGTTGTTTAGGGTTTGTACCAATTTGCTCATGAAAATGTCCAATTGTTATGACCATTATTCTAGTTAATACTCTTGATCCAAACTTACATATTCTGAAGTCTCTGAAAGTATAAGGATTCTAATTGTATGGGTTTCAAAGGCTCAAAATTATCATCTTTATTTTTTTCTCTTTGAAAATCTTTTCATGAAAATATTCAAATATGACTTTATGTTCCTTTGAAAGAGAAAAATTCGGAAAGATATTTGAAACGTTTGCATGTCTGATACATTGTTTCTGGAGGGAAAATGTTTGAAATGCAGCTTAAAATTTCAAATACTTGATGATGTAAACTTTAACCAATCCAAATGATTCATTACATAAATCTCTTTTAAGCCGCGAAGAAAGTGAGAAGTTCACACTCAGAAGAGATATAAATATAATTTTTTTTCTTCCTTTCTATCTAAACAAAAATAAGATATTGCCGACTCGTGGAAATATGATATTGTTGGTCTTATGAATGATTGAAGGCTTGTGACATCAGATGATGATGGTCTGATGGTCTGATGATGATGTAGCCCGACCTTTTTAGATTGTTTGTTTGGATTTCATGACGGGAAAATGTCTGTTGAACTCCTGTTTATTCATGTTAGGATTGAAAAAACCCGTCGGACATGACTGACGTGAGCAACTGCATGTCCGACGTCATTAGCATTCCAGAGGTCGAAATACCCGACAGAAAAAACATTTGTTTGACAGGATAGATTATGTCTGACTGAAAATGTGAATGTCCGATGGGAAATGGCATGCTATCGGACATACGTCCAAAGGATATGGAAAAATTATTTCCAGGCATGTTTTTTTAAAGACATATTTTTGGAGATCAGGCTCGAATATGCTTAGTCAAAATTTCTTAAGAGGCTCAAATTATGCTAGTGGTATGCTTATTTTAGTAAATATTCAAAAAATTCCCCCAATCCTTTTCTTTAAAATCTGTACTAGTTGAAACTGATCCAACTCATCCAACAAAGGAATTCAGGATGGTATGTTGGGACGAATGAACAAGAATATTACCATGAAAGAAATGTAACTTTTTCACCTATATCTGTGTGTGACCTATTTATTTCACTGTTGGTGATTTATTCATTTCATGCTGTTTTTTCATGATGATTCGTGACAATACACACTGCACAGTTAGACATACAGTTTGTTTATATTAAGGATAATGTCTAATTAAGTCTATTGATTGGTTGAAAATTACATTATGAAGTATCTGATTGATTCATTTGAAAATGTCACAATTTGATGATATCATGCTAAAACGAAACAATCAGAATCTTAATGATTTAATTTCTAACCAATTAAAATATTGAATCAGCCATAATTTGGCGACAATCCCATACGCATAAATGTTTGTTTATATAAAAGAATATGTTTGTATCATGAACAACATCATGTGATGGGAGCATGTTTACCTTTCCATGACGTTGGGATGTGAGATCTTAATCTCATAAGAAGCAATTGGCTGTAGTTTCCCCTCTTATATCAATCTTTTCCAGTAGCGTAGAGTGACAGTTATGCGTAAGTGTTTGTTTATGTTAGAGATGATGCATGTATATATCATCAAAACATGCGCTGAAAACTGCAAAAAAACAAACTGCAGTTTAAACATTTATGTAACAACTTTCCCAGTCAGTAATTAAGTACTAATTTAGTACTGGAGTTTCTAAAAACTTTTTTTAGTTTTTGGTTGACGTAGGTGTCGCTTCAGCAACACTATCTAACATTTGCACAACTATGTCTAGTTAATAGCTAGTACAGGATGTATGAACCAAGTATATATGTGAATGTAGGTCCACTCATATGCATCTGCGGGGGGGGGTGAGGCGCAATTTAAAATCCGACGGTTCCTGGAACGGAGTAGACTAGCTGTAAGCAGATGATGTAGCACCCAAATACTCAATATATTGTGGTCCTCTCTCCGTAGTTTTTCTCATTCGCTAAACAATTACCTAATGATCATTCACATTTGATAGAATTTGCAAGTTCACTTATAAACGTACTACTGCCACCGCCGTTTTTTATACAACGATGTTCTTTCAAAATCTGTTTTAGTTCTTCAATTTGATTGGCCAATTTTGAAATGTTTATTTGAACTTTTTCGTTCTCTTCTTCAATCACGTTCGTCTCGTGTTCAAGCGCTTCGAGGCGCTCCCTTTTTCGATTTCGACATCGCGACGCGGCTTGTTTATTTTTCTCGCGGCGTATTCTTCGCTTTTCGCCTTCGAGCGGTGAAAAACTTTGCTCGCGTTGTTGCTGTCTTATTGTGTGATAATTGATGCGATACATATCGTTGTTTATGCGTTCGTGGAGGTGCATATCACCCGTGGCGCCTCCCCGCATCATCTGCGGTCCTAAACGTAAATGCGTTTGGTTCAAGTAATCCGTATAATTTTCAGGCGACTCTGCGTCGTCGAGAAAAGAGCGATGCGAAAACGACGATTCAGAGCGACAATCCCCGTCTGACGAATAAACGTCGGGTGATCCATACCTCGGATAGACGTCTAGATTCGCGAGATATGAATTATACGGATTGTAGATGGGTGATAAATTCCCGTGTTGCTGCTGGTCTACCATTATAGTTGGTTGATATGGGTTACTGCTATTCGTTACAAATTGGTCTTCCATTTTCACGTCGTCGGATTGGAGTAGAAAGTCAGATAGTACCATTTCGTCCCTGCACTCGTGCACGTCGGTATCAGGAACTTCTTGTAGATTCATCACTTGTGTGTACGCTGTCTGTTATCTGCTGAACGTATTATTCTCGATTAAGCTTTTTTCTTGCAATAATCAACAACTCTTGGTAATCTCAGGTAAAATTCTTTAAATCACTATTTGTGTGATTTTCTACTTGTAATCTTTTTATAACCAAATTTATAATATGGTAATACTGATTTCACTTGTACCAATATTTTACTTTTTTAAATTATATGCCTGGTATAATTCTTTACCGCAAAAATCGCCAATTCCTTTTTGTTCAAAAATTCTAATTGCTAGATGTCAAACAAATACTCGTTACCATTCAAAAAAAAGTAGTTGCGAGTATCTTTACAAACTGTATTCGTTTTTTCTCGGTGTAGTACGCAAATGCTAATATCTTTTAATCGTATACTGATAAACGACGCGTTTTATATAGCTAACGTTGACTCTATTGTTTACAAATATTAACCAATCACTGCATGCAGTTTGTTTTAAACAAATTATGACGTCACAAAATAAATCAATAAACTTTAAAAATGAGATTACATCTTTTTTTTCTGTGTTTACGTCTAGACCCATACTGACGTCAATGGCAACGAGTATTAAACAAAGAAACACGCGATATTAAGTGCCTATTAATTTATTTATCGCTTTTTATTTTTTTTGTTTCTCGAGTGGCATATAACTGTTGAGTGTAAACGACGCATTAAAGAGATATGACGTCGGCGATTAAATGAGCAGAAATCTGTCTTAAGTGGGTTGTTCACAAGAAACCAACACGTCACATGTACCAAATTAAGATATATGATTTTACAAGAGATCACATTTTCAAAATTATTAGGAAGAATAAGTTCTGTTACACCTACTTAGTTTCCACAGAGTGGTTTTATGTCGGATAATAGCGCTATAAACTTCTGCTTTCAGATTTTTGAAGTGATCTTTTGAGATTTCTTCTCAAATTTCTTCAGAGATTTATTTTAGATTTCTTCTGAGATTTCTTCTGAAATTTCCTTTGGAATTTCTTCTCGGATTTATTTTGAGATTTATTTTGAGATTTCTTCTCTTCTTCTGATATTTCTTTACAGATTTCTTCTGACATTTCTTCTGACATTTCTTTTGAAATTTCATTTCAGATTTCTTCTGAGATTTTCTTCTGAGATTTCTTTTGAAATTTCTTCTCAGATTTTTTATTTTCTTGGATTTCTTTTTGGACTTATTCTGAGATTTCTGTTGGAACTTTTTCTTTTGACAGAATAAATTTTTCTGACCTTTGACTGCTAAAATTAAAAAGAAATACATCAGTACGATTTAAAACTTGTGACTGGGTATTTTTAACACATTCATAATTGTTTAGATTGATTAGCACTTATCGAATTCATTTCAAATTGGCTAAAAATAACTAATTATACAAAACAACAAGATTAGATGTTTTATAAGGATGACGTAAGAACACGCAAGGCGATAAAAGCTAAACAGTCAGGTGATTTAAGCTTATCGTTTGCAGTGGATGGTTGACTAGTCACTTTTTGTTCTTACCTTTTAGGTAAAAGTTATCGACACTCAGAGTATCATAAATTGGCTACACATGTTTTTAGTAAATGAGCCATGGCCACGACCAAGTACGCGAGTTCCAAAAAACTTCTCTACTAATTACTCACAAACGGATATTTTAAAAACATCTTGAAAAAACATGCTTTATTTCGTCGAATAATCATTCCTCGATACTTAATTCTTCCTGACCTATTCTATTCAAAATTATATTGTTTACTTTGCCTTCTTCGAGAAACGAATAAATTTTTATATCAATACAAGGAAAGGAGAAAATATACGCTTTTTTATAAGAATAGTGCTTTTTGAGTTCAAGATGAATATTCTTAAGTTGTTGGCCAAATTCATCCTATTATATTCTTTAGCATAGTCTTAGTATACACATCATGTAGGAATGTAATCAAAAATTATACCCTAGATTTTTGATTTTTGATTTTAATTCAATTTTTAGTCTTTTTTTACAAAATTCCTTTATCATGAATCAAACATTTTGGACGAGTGTAAAAAACAAACAAAAAAGAAAGAAAATTCTTAAAGAAAATTCAAGATGATGATATTCTTAGGATATTCTTATAAAAAAAGCGTGTAGCGCCCCTCCCCGTTTTTCGCTCTTGGGCCCTATATGAACATAGGGACGGGACGGAAAGCACCTCCCTTTCTCCCTCTTTTCTGTCCAGATGTAAACAAAGAGACGACAGCGATTCCGCACTCCACTCACTACTGCGTCTTAGAATCGACTGAAAATTGTTCGTTAGCTCTCGTTCATCAAGAAAATATGGAGTAATCCAAAATTTTGTCAGCATTGCTCAAAACGATGCAATGTACTTCTTAAAATGTCATAATACAATATATCACAAAATTACGACTTTCATAAAACATAATATGGTGATAATCTGCTCAATCTGACCTATTCATAATCTGGGGATTTCTGGGCTTTTAAGAAAATTTTGATTAGAATTATTTGGTATGTCGAAAATGACATGATTTAACCAAAATTCCTAAATATGGTCATTTGAGTCTAGACACCCAAAAAAAAAAGATTTTTTCCCTTTTTCTTATATTATTATCAAAAGCAAAAAATTCCACTTCTGAAGAGACCATAAACATTTTCAGAAGTTGATATTTCACTAAGATTTGGGTTAATATGGCCCAGGAAGCCCAAATATGTCAATTTGGGCCTAGATTACCTGAAAACTGTTTTTTTTTCATTTTTTCATACTCTTCTGTCATAAGACGAAAGTTTTCGCTTTTAGAGAGCCGTCAAAAGTTGATTTTTCACTGAAATACGACAAAAAAACGTGATTTTGGTAATTTGAGCCAAGAACCCTCAAAAATTAAAAACTTATGATTGTTCCGGTGACATTTAAGAAACTCTGATTGTTCCGGTCATTTAAGAGAACCTGATTGTTCTGGTGACATTTAAGAGAACTTGATTGTTCCAGTGACATTAAATGAAATCAGATTGTTCCGGACACATTTAAGAGAACTTGATTCATCCGGTGACAGTTATGAGAATCTGATTGTTCCGGTGTCATTTAAGAGAACCTGATTGTTCCGGTGACATTTAAGAGAACTTGATTGTTCCAGTGACATTAAATGAAATCAGATTGTTC
>JAUKPT010001787.1:0-14477 GCA_032273505.1 Nanomia bijuga | reverse complement strand
GCTTAATGATGAGATAAAATATACCGACTCTTGTATACGTTAAACATTTGATTTAAATCGTGAGATGTTTTACATTGAGAAAGTGCAAAACAGTTAATTTAGCGTCTCACGTGTAATGTCAGCCATACAATTCTTATGATTTTCACACCACAGAAAGTATTAGGCAACTGGAAATAATGAAATAAAATCTTCTCATACATAAAATAGTATCGTTAAATTCCTTGATAATTATCTCTTTTGAAATTACGCATTTTACAAATCTTTATGTTTCTGTTAGTATAAATTCAGCTTTAAGTTAAGGAACTAAGGTACTGACTCTAAATCGAAGAATTCACTTTTTGCTAAATATTCCAAGAACAATAATAGGAAAAACTTTGTCATTTAGTATGTTGGTACCTTTCAATGTAATCTATCATCCCACCGAAAATGAAATTTAGATGTTCATTCAAACGTGACATATTTGCAATTTTGTATCATTTTTTTTTGTGATTTTCAGGGGTCAATTTTGTCTCTGATATGTAATAACTAAATAAATATACTAAATAAATATAAATATCGGGAACCCTTAAAACCCGAAGTTCTGTCGGCATAGAATAAGGCCATATCTATAGATGACCATGCTCCAAACCTTTATTTTTGGCTATGAAGGTCGTCTGCGAGCTACACATGAATAATATTTGCCAATTTGCAATTGGATAAATCTTTAAAACTACGAAGGGAACATATTTGTATAGTTCACCACGTCATACTATTCTTCAAACGATTGCTACCTATATCATTAATGAGTTTTGATATGAGATATTATCCGAGGTCACACACATCAAAAGGGGGATACTACATGCATGGCCAGCTAAATGACAAAATGCCTTCAAAATTTTATATATTTCATTTATATTTGCATCTCCTAGCAGATACTTAAGGTGGTTTGATTCATATATCGGACGTTGCGGTTTTCATATCAATACATTAATGTTTTTATCATCAAGATACGTTTAATTTCATATTTACTTTCTTCATCGTTTTTGTTTTTCAATTTTATCAGTTACCGTGGCGACGCTATCCTTAATGTTTGTGTTACTATGCGCAACAGGCTTAAGAGGCTTATGTCCATTCATATAGTCTATATTTGTTTCTGTTGGAGGTGATATGTAGCATGTTAAATATATTATATGAAAAATAAAACTTTTAAACAAATAAAAATGCGATATAATTTAAGAAGGACCTTCAATGACGACAGATCAAGTGGGCAAGTTGTGTACACTTATAGACATTTTCAAGGTTTGTAAATTTTGACAGTTTTGTATTCAGTGTCCTCCAATTTTGTATTTTCTTTTTCATTGAGTACATATCCACTGGGGTACAAGAGAGTTTTCTAGGTCCTGAATTAAATCTTGAAATTCTTCAACATTTTACTTTTGATGTTATACATTTCCAAATGTTGACAGTTCAATTTTTTCATTTGGTGGCTATTTCTTGATGATAAAGTCGGTGAATCAATTGGAATACACAACAAAATTTATCAGCTCACTCCAGATAATTCATAAAAAGAAACGTCTTTGATTTAGTTGAGATTATGTGAAAGAAAAATCGGAAGAATGAGAAGGAAGAAGGGGAAAAATGAAGAAGAAAATCAGCATCTATGAGAAATAAGGGTCTGAGATTGCGAAATCGGTATCAATTCGAAAGCCCTAATTTTTCAGCGTCCATTGATTATATTCATGTGCCAGATAAATCAATATTTCAGGAGATATGACCATTTTTGTAACACCCCCTACTTTTCTCGAAAAGCGGTTATATATCAAACCAATCTACATATTATCTTCTTCATTCACTTTTATCAGACATTTTCTCTTAAAAAATACCTTTTTGAGATAGCCCTTAAGAATGTGTGGAAATGCGGAAATGCTCTTCTTACTATGGATTTCTAAAGGTCCTCGCGACATATATCTTTCTTGTATATGTTCCTATCAATTTTATTCCTCTGCTTAACACTCATTCTGATTAACACTTATTGTGGTTTCTTGATGAAAATTGATTGCATTGAATGATGAACTAAAGCTGATATCAAATTGAATACTATTGCACATGGTTAAAATACTTAATTAATAGATATTTGCTCAGAAACGCCTTTCAGATTGCTTGCAACTTGTTTTTAAAACATTTTTTTGACGAAAAAAATGATACTTATGAGCAAATCAGGCTTTGAAAGGTATTGGAAGCAATATTCTAATGGTAGTTTTAAGAGTTCTGGGCAGAAATAAACATTTTACAAAATTTATGAACGTGTTGATTTTTATGGTATGGCAGAACCAGTCTTGCACTTTTCTCTTATCATGTTTATTGATGAATAACTATAGTTGTCAAATGTAATGTTTTGATTCAATTTTTCTTACATGGCGTTGATCTATATTTGTCACAATATACATAAACATAACTTTCTTTGTATGTCGATTATTTTCTATGGATTGACTATAAATGACATCATCAAACTTATAAGTTCACTTTTAATTGTTATCAGGATTTTTAGTTTTACCAAAACATTGAATTAAGATATTTTTCAATTAAACCAATCAGATTCTTCGATATGTACTTTTCCTCCAATCGAGTAGCAAGAAATTGCCACAATCGGTATGAAAACCCTTCTTAAATAGCCAATCTTGAAACAAACTCTTCAAAATGTATGAATAAATTAAACTAATTCTTCTTCATAACGTTGAATTTGTGTCAGTACATTCATGATGCAATCAACTCAATGAATAAACTGTACTTTTGTTACCACGAGACACTGAAATGCACTTGAAAACAGTAGGCAGCAGAGAAATATATCTTATGTAGGTAATATAAACAAATAATGTAATTTTGTTTACATGGCGAGACTGCTTACCATTTGGTAAAATATCATGAAATTTGAAAAAGACTAGTAACAATTTTCATTTTTTCCGATATTTTTAAAGAAGATCACAAGATCATAATCAAGAACTTGCTGTTACATCTAATACATATGTGGATAAAAAGCCAAGCAGTTAAGGTTTAAGACTCTCGACTCTGAATATCGTTCACTTCATGGGCTTGTTACCCATTCATGCCAACAATTTCGATACATTAGGTTAGCTGTAAATTTCAGGCAAAAATAACATTAATTGATGTCTGATTCTGAGATCGTTGACTGTAATTCCGTCGGTTCAACCTATGCCATGGGAGAGAAATTGAAATTCCATTTGAAAGTGGCTTCATACTTGCATATCATGCATTTAGATATAACTAGATCTAATAGTCAAGATGTTTTTAAAGATGTATTCGTTTGTTTGTTATTAAAGACGAGTTTTTTTAGACTCTAGAACAAGTCTGTGAATCCTATATATGAATTTTACTTGGTTGATGGTACTTAAATATTATTTTAGGTGGAAAATGTCTTATCTAGCTGTATTTGTCGTTATTGTGGTTCTAATCGTAACATTTCGACTTCCTGAGCTGTGTGTGTTTATTCACCAAGTATTATAATGGTGATAACAATATTTCAATCATTCTGCGTGTATACCTTCGTTTCGACTACGGTAAGTCTTCAATTTCTTCTTAATTAAATTTCCTGGGATCAATTTTGTCAGATGGTGAAATTTGTCAAAATTTAAATAACTAGATCTCGCCCAATTTTGAGCGATGGACCTCGCAACAAACTAACTTTGACATAATAAGTTAGTTTTCATAGTAAGTAAACAGTACACGAGATATCTTTTAGCATTCCTTGTTAAATATTAATCTATTATCCGATGAGGCTGAGTTGTATATTGCAAATTATAGCACGAAGTATTATGACGAAGTATTATGACGTCATAAACGTACGATATTGCCATAAGTTAACGATATTGATTATTAGGGAAAGTGTGTGATAATTCATTTTATCAAATGTAAGTTCTTTTTGAACTCTTTTTATTCCTCGTATGAATACATTTTGACTTTCTGCGGACTACCTTTTTCCTCTTAACATGAGACAGCTACCATACTAATAAAGGAATATCGATTTTTGAGCACAGAAATATATAAGCTGCATAATACTGTTTAGTATTCTCTTGAGCTACATTACCACCACGTTAATTTCTTTTCCTTTCCTTAGTCCGGCGCTTAAATTGATTTTTAAGGGTGACCCTGACTCGTTTCCATATGGGATTTTTATGTCAGGGTCGCACTGACTGACCGCTAAAAACTAAATCGCATTATCTTTTTTCAGGTTGGAGCACTTCCAAAATTGACAAGCGTCTCTTTTGACGAAAACTTCGAGAAACTTCTTCTGACATGGGACCAAGATGTCAGGTTCAATGTATCCTACCGGGACTGCTCTGCCATCCTCAACAATCAATCAATGACAATCTTGGGTACATCCCCTGTATGTCTGATGAAATCATCCAAGGGGATATCTATCATACTTGGAATAGATGCACCCATTAGAATGAACGACGCTATTGGGATGAATCCAAAAATTTTCGGCCCTGGTAATGTAACAATTGACGCCATTGCTCCGTTTCCTAACATCGTTCTGAAAGGTCCAAAGTTAACATGTCCATGTAATACACATTACATTTATTATAATATAGACTTTTCGACGCTTGCTGGGTATGGACGATTGAAAGCTACAACATGGGGTAAAGGAGACGGGGGTGGGGGGTGGAAGCCGACAAAGATAAAGAAGGAGGATAAAGACGACACAGGTGAAAAAAAAATCATTCTTCAACCTCCTGATATTGATTTCCCGTTGATTATACTAGTTCCGCCGACTCCTTTTGCGATCTCACAAGCTTTTGAAACGACCCTGGCACCCACCCCACCTACAACTCCCACACAAGAAATTGAGACGTTGGAATCAACCTACCGGAAATATAATGGTTTACAAGAGATCCGAATCAATTCTTCACTTTTTGAGATTAATGGGACATATGTCATGGACGTTGACACGAGGAATGTTCTGGGGGAGCGGGGGAGCTACCAATGGCATATCAAACCCCAAGAAGATTGCAAACCCATCTTGACAGTCAATAAAGGTTCCTCTTTGAATCGCCTCGAGCCAATTGTTTTTTACGCAGCGCTAACTTACCCGGCATGTTGGTCAGGTGAGAAAGTACCAACGTATGAGTGGACCTTCAGTGAATATGTAAAGTTCAATACGTCATCGTATCTGTTTTTCATTGGTCCGATGATACTTGACACTAATAAACTTTATACAGTCACAGCAAAAGCAAAATTCAAGAAATTCGGAAGCAACGATACAATGACCGCAAGTTCTTATGTCTCGTTCAAAGTTGACTCGCAACCGCTTCAGGCGAGAATACTTGGTGATTATATCGAAACTGGTTGGGATGGTCGGTTCTTTGCGAGTAATCTTGTGAAGGATTTGAATGCTGAGTTAGCAATACCGAGTTATGATTGGGAGTGTAAAAGTAATACACAAAATCGTGAAAGTTTCTTAGTAGCATCAAATAGAATTCTCGACATTAGTCCAAAAGAGAAGAAGTTTAATATGACTGAACCGTAAGTGTTGTTTTCTATGAAAAATCCAGTAACGAAGTCCATAAGTTGTTTCTTCTATTTATATAAAAAAAACTGTGGATATAGGGTCGATTTTTGTCACAGGACGTGGATCCTCATTAAAGGTTAACTTTCACACTTTTTCTGGGAAAAGGGTGCATGAAAAAGAAATATCGTAGTTTTTATCATAAGCCATTCTGGTTCGAATTATTGAGAAAAGTGTTCAGGCAGGGGAGTAGGCTTTTTATTTTCTAAAGACATGCTATTAATATAATAAAGTTCTCTTTCCATTGTATATACGATGGTATATGTAGGTAGTTTCTCTTTTTAGATACAAATGTACTTTTACGTACGAGAAAAACAAGCGAAAGGCTGATGACTCAATTGAAGTGAAGTTTGTACTTGGAGTGAAACCGGTCCTATCAGTGTATTCAATGAAACAAAGCTTCTGTCCACAGGAGAAGATCTTCTTTACAGCCACACTTGCTGGCTCTACTATCAATGATATGGTCAAGTACACGTGGACATGTTATGACAAATATGGTTAGACATTTATACACCTTTCCAATGAAGTTTTGAAGTATTAGTACCGTTTGCTAGTTCTAGTGTAAACTTCTCAATACATCTTGGATATTATCCAAAATCAAGTGCAAAGTAACAAAAGATTTGACATGATTTTTCGAATTGCAGCTGAACTGTAGTAGTAACTTGTTCCTGAAATATAGTTACATAGAAATGTAAAAATTTGTATAAACACAAATCCAGATTAATATTTTTTTCAATATAAAAATCCTAATTCTTAATTATTTTGTCTGATTCTAGATGGTCGACAAATTAACCTGATTCCAAGTAGCGTTACTCAAACCGGTTCAACCAAAGTGGTAATCAGTGGAGCGAAAAGACAACGTTTTTCCACTTTAGAAATTCCAAAAAACACTATTCCATTCGGCATAACCCTCACATGCCGCTGCCAAATTCAATACACAGGCGTCATTCTTTCCGGTACGGACAGCGCTATGATTGATATGCCGTTACGCCACACCATCCTATCCGTCTATCCGCCCTTTGGTAACTTCATTGAAACGTCATTCCGAGCACGCGCGCATAGCTGGACACTTTTTGGTGCCAATAAACCACTCAAATTCCGATTTGGTTATAAACGAGATGAAAACGCAACCACACGATATTTATCACCATGGACGAGTGATAATACATTAGACGACATCTATTTTCCTATAATTGGAAAGAAACCAGTTGATATTATAGTCGTTGTTGAAATAATAAATGCAAGGAAAGCTACTTCAATTGCAACAACGACAGTCCAACTCTTCTTAAATCCAATACCACCTACCATAATGCCTGACATTGAACATCATATAGAGATTGACCAGTTCAAAGCCACTCAGTATGTGTACAACTATCTTTCAAATATGAATGATGTGAATGACCTTGCAACAAAAGCTGACCATAAACTAAATAAACGCGTGATAAAGTACCTGGAAATAGTAGGTAAGGCAAAATTTCTTTCTAAAGTTCTTTTTTGCCAGCACAATGATAAGCCTTTTAGGATTTTTTCATTATTTCATTTTTCTCCATGATTGTATCATTAAAAGCGTGATCTTTGTAACTGCAATTTATTTCTACAGACTATTAGAATACCCGAACGGGTAATTAAAAACAGTTGGAAATTATCTGGGGCCAACTTTGCAAAATCTTTTGCCCAATTTTATTTGTTATGTGCAAAACCACACGGTTCCAGCGAGGCTGTAACGGCGATCTTGGCTATGCCCAGATTTTGAAAAAAAAGTACGGAAAAAGCCACTATTGTTCGATTTTAGAGACAGAAAAGTTGGCATCAGATAATTTTTCCATCTTTTTTTACTTTTCTTTTTCTATCGCTCAGTTTCAGTATCGAATTCTTTTTGAAATCCGATTTATGCAAAGATGACTTATTTTTAGTTAGTAATTGCTGATATAAATATCTTATCTTAACTAACCTTATCTAGCTTCCGCACCAATGACTGCAGTGGGTGTGGAGAATGTGTTTGCGATCTTCAATGATTTCACGAACAGTACAAACGGAAAAGTAGAAAAAGACGTGCTGATGAAGATGGAGACAGTATTGGCTCATGTTAAGGACGAGTTGTGGAGAAATATGAAAGATGATATTGATTATGTGAACGGCGTAGGTTAATTTATATTATAACGACAACATGGATTTCTTACAACAGTTTCAACAGCAACATCACGATGGCCGTGACGAAGGAATAGGAGACCTCATCATATACATTTTCAATGAGATTTTCTGATTTTTGAAAATGTTTACTTTGCAAACTAAGAATTTTAACTAATCTACTATGAAATGTTTTGCCAAGTCTACTTTCTGCAAAATATAGTGTATTATATTATGAGCCTTAGTTATACCATAAAATCTTTCCATTCCATTTTATCTCTAGCTCAAGTCCATTCTTCCGATGCTCAACCGAATTCTGAATGAAGATTCAAACCACAACTATGCGCTGAACATTAACACTGTCCACAAACTCATCTACAGCTATGCTGCCTTCGCATGTAACTCAAACTCCGACATTCTAATATCTCCTTTGTCCGTGTCGACGTCGTCCATCAGTTTGTCGGCATATAGAGAACGTCATATTTCAGGCGACGTAAGAACACCACTAACGCTTTCTCAAACTTTGGTGGACACGTACTCGAAACAGTACTGTCACACAGATAGCCCGTGCCATGGGTATTGCCTGACGGATGCAAGTTTTATACCAAAGCAGTACCTTAATAATACACCCGTCGAAGGTAAGAGTATAATATTTTCCCTTTATCGTCTACGCAGAATAGAAAAGAATCTAAAAGAGAAATTTCGTATGCAATACATGTCAACATCAAATGTTTTTAATTTATTTTTTCTTGCACAGGCCTGTCAGTAAAAAAAGAGGTGCATAATCTAAAAGAAAATTGCTTAGAAAACTTGTGCTATCAGCTGGATGAACGAAGTGAAGTGAAGTCCTCGCAAGCCACTAGATTCGCAGCTTCGGATCAATGGACACTAATTTCTTTGGAAAATTGTGAAATTTGAACGTAAATCATCTCTGAAAATTTATATCTTGGCTAGCATTATTTGCGAGATACAATATGGACGTAGTCCAATATTTGAAATTCATTGCGATATAATGAGCTAAAACACTGACAGACCTGGAATGTGTTCCAAACGAATACAAAATAATATTGCTGGATTTTTCTCTCATCTAATGCAATATTACTGGCTTTCAATATTTAGGGAAAGGAAGGTACATCACTGAGTTTCGGGACATGCGTATATGGAGAGTGGGAAGTGGCGGGAAACCTGTTCAAATCTCGAATCAGAATGAACGGTATTTGGTGTACCTTGATGTGACAGAAGAGGATGTGAAACCAGGAGATTGGATTCAGGTATGGATGACAGGATTCTTACACATATTTTACTAATTTTGTATTAGAAGCGGTCTCAAAAGCCCAGAAGAAGAAAAACTTTGAAGTTGCTGCAATAAGGATGTTTTGCGGTTGATTCTCCCGTAAAATGTTCATGAAACAATTGGTGTATAGGTCGGTAAAATCGGAGTTTTTTAAACATTTGTTCACGACAAGAATTGTCACCAGAAATGTGGGATATAACAAATCAAATCTTTAATAACCTTCCGTCTCAGGCAAACCTACTCTTCTTCTATTAGGATAATAGGAAAATGCAGAGAATGGAAAACCATTGGAATCGTGTTTATCCTGATTCATTCCGTCTCTGCTTACCGCGATCAATATCGCAGTATCATACACATTCTGCTACTGGGCTCAAAAGTTTGTCTAACTGTCTAATATTGCAATTTTATCGGTTGAAAATTTCATCATCAAGATTCTGATTCGTCATTTTGAATTAAACTAGTGAGATTATTGCTGTTGAAATTGATAACCAATCAACTGGTGGAATCAATTAAACATTTGATACTTTCTAAGAAGAAAACATATTGTCCTTTGTTTCGGCAACATACAAAGAGATTTTTTAGCTATTTTTCTTTGAGGTATTTCAAATAACATGTTACTCTCCTAAAAGGTAGGTAGGTTAGCCAATATTTATTACACCCTCGTGCTTTTTTTATCAAAAGCGTTACGTTAGTAGATAAATGAAAAGGATTTTGCTATCCAGACCGGCTTATTTTAAGTAATCTTGACGATAAATCGCGTTTTTAAAGATAATATATTTGAATATTATTTTTATATACACCACAAGATTTCTGGAATTGGATTTCGTATATCTGATAATTTCAGGTATATATGTATGTTTATTTTCAGACTCTCTTTAAAGAAATTGCGGTAAGACTTTGGTTCTTAAACATTTATACCTTTTTATAGTGTTTGGTGTTCGGGGACACAATAGAGACGTATATGCCATCGGCTTGTCACAACGCCACGTTGATCGGTGGGAACGGGACCTATAAAGTAGAATGTGACTGTTCGGAGGTCGGCTTGATGACCGGATACAAACCATGGACACCACCGGTTATTTTACAGCCAGGTAAAGATTTTTTTCTTAGTAATATTTCTTTAAGATAATTCACCTATTTAAACTTTCGAGAATCAGCGATATTTGCCCGTTTTCGCGAAATAAAGTTAGGTCCTGAAAGATTCGTGTTCATGCATTCGTTTGCCAAATGGTTAAAAATCGTTGAAATGTTTATTTTCTCATGATTTGCCTTCTTATATCTCAGCCGCCAAGACTTAATCCAAAATGAAAAGAAATTGTGTAAGCAAAATTTTATTGAAGTTTTTTTCATTTATTTTTCTCTATGCAAAAGATTTTATAGCAGATGTTATCAATAATATACTCAATCAACTAATTAGAAATGCACCAGACAGTTAGAATATATAACGTGCAGTTAGAACCCGTTAGAAACAAAAACTCTATAGAAATTACTTATGAATTATTAATATCATGAACGTTCTAACGGACTAATCCCATTAGAAAATGACTTACTCTGCAATTTTTATTGTTCTATTGTTGTTTTGTTGTATTGTATTCGTATTATTTCGTAACGGTGAAAAGTCAGCACACGAGGGGTAAATCACTGTTGAAAACTCTAGTACTCCTTTGACTCAAATTCGTATTGTGTTTTAAGAAATCTCATGAAAATTGTTCAAACATAACTCTCGTACACTTTTGAAGAGAGTGATTTACCCCTCGTCAGCACGTATTCTAAGACAGTTAGAGACCTCTAGTGCGGAAAAAAAGGATTAGAAATCAAGTCTTGGGCTTACCCAACTTGATTAGATTTCTAACACTTATATTATTTTCCCGCACTAGCGGTCTCTAGCTATTACAAAGTAAAAAAAGATGTTATGATATACTGCTATTTCTTAATAAAAAGAGATTTTCAGTGCGCATTATTCAAAAAAATATCTCTCAGATGCTTCGAAAATCGAGCATACAAACTTTCACGTGAGAAGAACATGACACGTCCAATTCTAACCGGGCCAAGACTATGTCTTTGGAGATTTTCGCACGGTCAAAAAGGTGAAACAAGAATTCCACTGTTCTCACTGAGTAATGTTGATAATTCAATTTTTAGACATGACTGGGGCACCAATTCTCGCATTTTTACCGGGTCGATAAATCTTGAGATTTATTACGCCTGGTTTTTAATGGGTTGAGTCTGGCCGGGTCACTAACTCAGGGTGTAAAAGAAAGAATTAATCAGGATTAAACAAATATTTATTAGTCGAATAATAACATTTATTCATCTTCTTTTTCTTTTTAGAGCCGCGCCTGAATTACAGTTTTTACTTTTATGCGCCAGCTGAACGTTGTGAAGGAAAACTGTTCGATCCGTTCAAACCACAATTCCGACTCCTCCTTGCAGCAGCAATCAATGAAAAAGAGTAAGTAACACTGACCCTCTTTCCAATTACAAGTGTCTTGATTTTGAACATTTTTTAAGCAACTCAGTTGTCTGAGGCAGAAATCAGCCAAAAAGATTAGCAACTGCTGAAAAACTACAGCGACTGACTAAAAACAACTAAGGTTAGAATGCGACTCCGTAGGATGCAACATCTCTTTTCGATTAGTTATTAGGGCTAATTGTAACGACCGATCAACGGCCAATGATCGGAGAAAAACTGATAATGATCGGGCAACATTCGATTCCACCGATCAGTCTAGCTCCTGTCACGAGTTTATGTTTATTTAAGTGTGTCCATACTCCATTACTAGTTTCATAGAAGTAAATCATATTGTTCTTGAACAGGTCAAGGTCGGGAATTAAAAATGTGCACATTTTTTTATGCCTCAAGAGAAAACTGGATTCTATTGATCCACTTTGTCGGACTAGCTAAATTAATTTCGCTCGGACAAAAACGATCATTGCCGATCAGCTTGGGGATTTTAATTTCGTTATAATTTGCCCTGAGAAGCAAATATTTGCTTAACTGTGTGCAGAAATAATTAACTATCAATTTGGGTATTAGGTTATCGTATGCAGGTTGTGAGTAAATATTTATGAAAATACTAAACAACTCCTAAGCAGCTTTCCGGCTGACATTAGTTGTATTCTTAAATAACCTGAAATCGACTGAATCGAAACCTGATCTGCTTAAAAAATAAGTCTATCGGTATTCGTGGAAGACTTTCTCATTCCCGATCCATATCTATTCGTTTTCCAAATATTCTTCTAGTGTTTCCCATGCTATTCATTTTTTATCAGAAATTGAATTTCAAAACGAAAAAAAGATTGAAAATAATTTGCTATCTAATTCCTATCGTTGAAAAGTTTGAATTTCGCAAAAGCAACCTAAAACTAGATGTGGTATTTTTTTGGTATTGTTGTCTAATTTACACCAGCATAAGAAATTCTTATTGTATACAAATTGATTTCTCTCGATCATTTCATAGGAAAGAGAGCGGCAGTGACCTGACAATGACTGTCAAACGTATTCAAATACTGGGTTGTAAACCTGGTAGTATCATTGTTGAGTTCTACATCCTAGATGACACCACAGAGAAACAAATGAGAAACTCGAGAATCAAAGAAATTGTCGACGAAATGATTCTCGAAGAAAACTTCAAAGTGAAATTGAACAGTAACATATTCCCGATGTTCGATCCGAATCAAACCACCCCGAAACCACCCACTCCGACTATACCGATCGGCGATGTTACAGTAGACTGGATTCCGATCGTAATAGCCATTTCTGTCATATTCGGATTCTTTTTATGTGAGTTTACGTTTTATTATTATATATGTTATTCCTTATTATATAATTTATATTATATTATATTATATAATATAAGAAAAATTGAATGTTATGCAAACGTAAATGTTAATTTATAAGAATATTACGAAAACAAAAACAAAATCCGATTGACGTTGATTGATGTGCGGACGATTTCCTCTTAATAATCTTATGCAGTAAATATTTGTCTCATCTAGACAATTTGTTGATCGAATATATCATATAGATTTTAATTGGTTTACTCGAAAATATTCATTTTAAGGTAATATTGTGACAATGAACCAATCAGGTTCTCAAGGATATAAAAGTCAGACAAACAATAATCTAAATTAGCCAAAAGATTTGAGATGATTCAGAAAATAGAAAAAACTTTATGTGCCCGAACATTCACCTGGTAATATATTTTATGAAAACCATATACTTTAACATCAATTTTATTTCATTGCATAAGAAAAAACAATTACATTTCCCATTCTTTTCATAATTTCCAAACCAGAGGAGGGGTCATCATCATATTTCAATCAAAATCTGACGAAAATAGTTGTAAAAAAGAAAACTATTCAAAAAAGAAATTTCCTTGTAGTAAAATCTAAAGCAATACAAGTTTTACTAGTAGGTTTTTCTTATTATTATAAAGAATCATATCGAACAAAGAAATCCTTTCTTAAAAATTAGGACCATTAAAATACTTTTCTGATTTTGGTATAAATCTTATCTGCGTTGAATTCCATATAAAGTTTAATCAAAAATAATGGTGTTGAATTCAGTATAGGACCTACGTTTTTTTATCTATTATTATTTTGATGTGTATTTAACAACTACTGAAAACACTTTTTATCAAAGAACTACATAATTTCGTTCGTGAAAGGGTTTAAAATTTTCAATCTCATTTAAAGATGCATCCATACATCTATTTCCTTTAAAATCTCATAGTATACACACTGGGTTCGGTTTTAGAACCTCCATTTTTCCGATTTCGTTTTTGTCACATTCATTGCATTGCAATTTCTCATAGAAGAATTCTTGTTTGATTCGTTTGAGAAAGACTCATTTAAAGGTGTAATTTTAAGGTGGGGTTTGAAAATTTGCGATTATGAGTATTTTAAGTATCCCATTCTCTAAACCTCTTTATATACTCACATAGTTGTTTTAGTGTACAAGACAAGAGGTGTGCGAAATCATGTCTTAGAAATAATTAAAAGCTATTTATCTGGTACATTTTAAATATCATACAATCTAATAGCGTCTTCAATTTTTTTTTTATTTAGTAATTGCATGTTTGATCTGTTTGTACAACACTCACTTACTGCAGAAGAATATCTTCACTGAAATCAACAGTGACAAAATTGGAGAAGAAGAAGAGGAAGAAAAAGAAGAATCCATTGAGATGGTGGATAAGAAAACAAGACAGATCACCATGATCAAAATCATGGAAGGTTAGAATTAATCTTATTATTCGGATGTATAATACAGGATTCTCTTCATAAACTATGGTTATGATTTAACATTTTTGTTTCGTTGAGAAAGTTACATTATGTTGAACCTGACTTGTTTATTAAGCAATTTTCTCATTGTTGTGGAATCTGAGAAAAATTGACATTGTGTGCTTTTCCTTTAGCTAAATTTTAATTTCACTTATCAATTCATGTATTTTAATGATTTTATCAAAGTATCAATAAAAGTACCAAATG